>JABUQX010001509.1:40000-112500 GCA_015478945.1 Trachelipus rathkii | reverse complement strand
TTGGGGATCCACAGGCTTGCTCTTTTGTTGTGAATCCTTCTTCAACCACCTACTCTTCTGGTGGGCCTCACTGCTTCTGCTGTATATTTCCTTGCTAGTAATACTAATCTCCCTCTCTTTAATTTCTTTTCTTCGTTTTGTGGTCACCTCAGAGATTTACGTTAGGCTTGGATTTGTGTTTCAAATTTATTTTTTTATTATTATTTTTATTGTGCCCTCCTTAATAACAGGGTTCTTCCGTGAGTGATGATAACATGTAAATAAAAAACCTTTCGAAGGGTATATATATTATATATATATATATATATAATTACCGAGTATATATATATATATACTAATATATTATATATATAATATATATATTAAAGATGACTAATCATACTATATATAATACTGAAAATCATAATATTATAAATAAACTGAAACTATATCAGTAGATATATGATAACACTATGTATATAAACTGAGTCATACGATAGCCAGTAGATCCAGTATCAAATATATATATTATTTATATATAGTATATATATAATATATATACATCTATATACTATATATATATATATATATATATATATATATATATATCTATATATATATATATATATATAATAAGTTATATAATATTATATATATAGTAGTATATCATATATAATATATATATATTATATACTATATTAATATAAGATATAAATAATATATATACTATATATATATATATATAATATATATATATTCGTACTCATGGGGTAATAAAATAATTAATAAATTTTATTGATCATAGAATTCATTTGTTATGTTTCAAATGGCTATGTTTGCAATAGATGTTCTTGGATGTTTTAGATTATTGCATTGAATGACGAAAATACTTGGTTTTTGTCAATTAATCCTTTGGACTTTTGGAGTTATTCAAGAAGAAAGCATTAAAAAAATACAAAAAAAATAATTTTTTCAGTAAACGAGCCGCTCCAAAAACGAAAGGAAGGCAACCCACGATTTAAGATAGCAAATTTATTACATCCAAATTGGATATGCTGCTGGACATATTTCCTACTTTTTCCTTTATGAAAAAAAAATTTGTCTTTATCCAAATTTTTAATTCAAATTTTTTTTTTTTTTTAAAGTTTTCATTTAATAGCTGCAAACCTGGAAGGCATAGACAAAAAGTAACAATTTTTGGATTCAGCGCATCAAAATTTATAATTTAATATATGTCAACAAAATTTTTATTAAAAAAAATAGATATTGCCGAAATCGGAAGCAGTATTTTTTTCCGGCTCTTCGACTCTGGCTCCACCCCTAAAAAGATTTCTGCTCCGGCTCCACCCAAAACCTTGCGGCTTCGCAGCTCCTGCTCCGGTTTCGCAGCTCTTTTGAAAGGCATGAAAACAGATGCGATCGAACCATGGATTTAGATGAGAAAAAGATTTCGTTGCAATAAAAGGAATGAACCTACTGCTTAAAATTTCAAGAAAAGGAGATAGAATAAATAAATAAAGACTTCGCGGGAGGAACTTTGATATTGTAAAGAGGTTAAGATAGCTGTGAGAAAGATTATAAATTAAGACAGGTCTAGTATTCACGGCTGGTATCCATGACGTCCAAGAAATATGAGTAGGAAGATGCATCATAACGTCAAGTGTTCAAGAATTGGTTAGGGTGATGTAGGATGTGTGTAGGTTCCTTAATCATCTGTTCCAGATCGTTGAGAATACTAGTTTTAGCCTCCTTCCTAAACTACCGTGGCTCAAACGGTAGAGGACGGAGTCGCATGGGAAGGTCGCGGGTTCGAATCCTAGTTCGGATCCTAGATAGAATTAGCTTTGAAATTGTAAATTGTAATCTTATGAAGCATTATTGACTTTTTATAAAGAAAAATAAAAAAAATAAAAAATAAGAGGAGCCTAACCACTCAGTGTAGTGTTTGATAAAAAGCCCACTAAGTAGGGGATCTCGGCATTTGGATGAGAAATAGTAACAGTCTCTTGAGAAGTAGTAAAATATCCAAAAAGATCCGAAAAATCTTATATTAGGAAAGCAGCATCAGAAGCACAAGATAATAGTAGTAGGAGGAAGAAAGACATAAAAGTGTCCTACATTAAAACTTTAAAAATATAAATATAGTTTTTTCCTTAATAGAAAAAATGAATCTAAACCCCCACATATATGACTAATATTTTTGAAAGGAGCTAAAAAATGACAGAAACTTGTTTTAAAAATCATGCTGGCAAAGTTCCTACAGAATCCATCGTCAATTATAATTTAGTAAGTGTAAAATATTAAAGCACTGAACAAATAATAAAACCCTAAAATAACACTAAGTATAATTAAGTTAAAACTTGAGAATGTAAAACTAAGATTTTAAAACTGACAAAGGTAATAAATAACACGGGGAAGACCCAACGCTAGACACATCCTTACATTAAGAGCACAAGTGTTTATATATATATATATATATATATATATAATATATATATAAGATTCCATCTACATATTTATTTTACTTATCATGTATCTATATATATATACTATATATATATAATATAATATAGTATATATATATTATATATATATATATACTATATATATATATAATATATATATATATAAGTTTCATGATGCAGATAAATGTTTTTTTTTTTCATATATTGTTATTATATGATTGATACTAATAATAAATTTCAGTGAGAATAAACAGGATCAAAAAATTTTAAATACAAAAAGGGTAATTTTTTATTATCATATTTTTTACCCATCGTACGTTTGGCAGAGCGCCCGGAAGAGAGCGACGTCTCGGGATATTTTCTGTATTGCAAAAATCTTACCCGAAAACAAGAAAAAATCTGTTACGGCAAAGTATATCCATATAGGTTAGGTCGAAATTTACTGCATTGTCGTTCCATATAGGTTAGGTTGAGTTTTACTGCATCGACGATCCATATAGGTTAGGTTGCGGTTTACTGCCTACTAAGTTTAGATTATGATATGATATGTTTTGCAATGCATACACAGAACTTATATAGAAAAAAAAACCAATATGGAACGTATTTTACCTACAAACATTATTTTTTACGTTACTTTAAATTCTTTTACCAATTTGAATAATAATAAAAATTTTACTTTTCATGCAAAAATTGACGCTTTTGCTAACTTCATTATTAAATTTTTAACATTTACATATTTCGTATCTTTCCCGTTCACATCATATACTAGTAATATATGAAAAAAAGGTAAAAAGAAATACATATTTATTTGCAACATGAAACTTATAAGGTCCTTTATATATAATATATATATATTATATATATATATATAATATATATATATATTATATACTTATATATATATAGCTATATATATATATTATAAATATATATATATATATATAGATATTATATATACATATATATATATATATAGTTATATAACGTTGATTCCCAATTTCTATGAGCTGGAATTTAGTTTTAATAGAAAAATCAACACTAGAGAAGCCCTGCCACATAGACATCTTTATCAAAAATTACAACAACGTTTCGGAAATTATACTGTTTCCATCTTCAGGTAAAATAACTAGAATTATAATATCAAATAGTTTTGTAAATGGTACAGTTTAAAGTTTTATTTATAAATTTTTTTGTTTTTCAAGATCTATGATGATAATTTTGTTAGGAATTTGAACTTGTAAGATTGTATATTTTCAATTTTTTCCTTATTGTTGTAACTGTATATTACTAGTTATTTAACCTGAAGGATGGAAACAGTATAATTTTCCGAAACGTTGTTGTAATTTTTTGATACCCGATGTCTTATGTGAAGGGCTCTAGTTTTGCTTTCTATTAAAACCATATATATATATATATATATATATAAATATATTATATATATAATATATATATATATATATTATATATATATATATAAATATATAATATATATATATATATAAATATATATTATATATATAATAATATGAAAATATATATATAGCGAACGAACGATGTAATCGAATTTTTTTCGATTATTTCAAGCATATAGAGCGGTCAAGTTGCCAATAAACTTTTTTTTTAACTAACAAGGAATACCCAAGATTAAATCGCAAAGAATGGAGAGAGTCAGGGTCTCTCGCTCCAGACCGGCCTCAGCGGGGGGACTTCGTCCCCTTCCCTCTGTCCACCGTCGCTCCGAGCCCCTATAAACAAAAAAATTTAACAAAAAAATTAGCATGATAAAGAAAGCTAACTTGTGACGTAACTCTTTGCGCTCACTTCTATTGGAGTTGGATTAGCTAACACCGTCAACACTGCAGGGTTTCACGCATAGCGTTCGGCGATTTTTCATTACATATGATTTTATGTAACATACCTTATCCAAGAAATTTTCGCAAGATAATTGGCTATTAATAGCTAGAAAATATGAGAGGATTATAAGAGAACACAAATATGATATATATATATATATATATATAATAAGGTATATATGTTATATTACATCCTTTAAACAGTGAGTATATACTTTATATATATATATAGTACTAATAGTAGATAAATATATTTCTACTGGGTCAAAAAAACTTCTGGTGAGTAACTCTGGGTTCAAAATAGCAGTTAAAAACAAAGAAGCAATGCTAGACGATGAGCAAGTACCTTGTTCGGCGCAAATTTAGCAAAAAGAAAATGAAAAAACTTTCAACCGAAATCAGGGATCGCAACAATGCCAGCTGCGTAAGTTCTAGCCTAACTACTAGAAAATAAACAGAGCACTCAGATCTATAAGAGACATAAGAGCTCTTGAGAGCTAAAAAATATTGGATTGGAATATAGTTCGGGATGATGTGCAACTTAAGGAAAGTTTGAGAGAGCATTTTAAAAAACTTCTAAATGCTTGAAGGGTAGAAAATGAGAAAGTAAGCCATTAAGATGCAGTAGAAGATTATATTAGAGAGTAAGAGATTAGGAGTGAAAATGTGGAACATATTACAAAGAATGAAATCGTGACTCCTTTGAAGAAAACCAAAGCTGTGAAATCTTCGGTCTTGGATTCCATAAAAGTAGATTGTTACAAAAGGGAGTAAGTAATAGTGTCGTAGAATGATGAAATTATTTTATGTATGTTAGAAAAGGTGCCAAGTGCCAAAAGATTGGCAAGGCTCATGTCTTGTTCCAATTTCTAAGGGAAAGGGTGACACAAAGGAGTGCTATAATAAAAGAGGAATAAGTTTATTGATTATAGTAAATAATGTATATGGGCGAATGTTAATAGAAAAGGTTGTGGGTATTACAGAAACGCAAATTGTCGGAGAAGAACAATGTGGTTTTAGGGAGGTTGAGAATGTGTGGATCAGATATTTACCTTTAAAATATTGGCAATGAAATATTCAGAAAAGAAAAATAATATTTTTGCCTTCCTCCTTAAATTGAAAAAGGCGAACGACAAAGTTCAAAGAAGGAAGTTGTTGAGCGTCTTGGAAAGTTATGAAACTATTGGTATGTTGTTAAATGATACTAAAGCATTTTAGAGGTTCAGTAATATATCATGCTTTAGGATTAGGAGATATCAGATGTGTTTTGCGGTTAGGGGTTTTTAAAAAGATGAAGTGTGGTATTCAGTCCAAGAGTATGTTGGTCTTCATTATTTTTATTATATAGTAGGCTACTAGTAGGCTGTTACTATTATTTTTATTACTCCTATAAATTAAAATTAAGTTTTATTATTCTTTGTACATTGTAAATTAAGGTGAAGGTATAGTATTTTGATAGTATAAATGATTTCGGAGGGTTCAAACCCCCTCAACCCCAACCCCCTAGCTACCGCCTTGTATATACTTGAATTTTACCTTCCAGCGGATGTACATGTTTTGGCCCGTTTTATGGAAGGGGGGAGGGGAGAAATTCAATATATTTTTTCCTTTTGCATTATTTTAGCTTCAAAGGCACTGCAATGATGATCTTGCCGTACAATAAAAAAAAACTAATTAAACATAAAAAAAAATCTTAGATCAATAGGGACTCGTCAATCTTAAGATTTCCATTTTGGCAAACAGCGATAGCTATCAAAAATCTCTCTAGCGTTGAGAAAAAAGCAAATTAGGCCCAAATCAAGGACCTACATGTCCCTTCCCTATACACACCTTTTGAAAGTGTGTAATTAAAAAAAGTGGGCGAAATAGAATGAAAAAGTTTAAATTTTACTAAAAATCTCACTTGGAAAATATTTGAACATTTAGAAGACGACGGAATTCTTCTTCTCAAAACTCAAAGAAAAAATCTGGTGATTGAATAAGCTGTTGCAGATTGCATTGATCTACTAGCAGATAAAGTTCCAGAGATAAGTTGTTCAGAAAGTTCTGAGAACTCAGAACAAAGCTGTTCAGAAAGTGATTAGAAAGTGTTGAAAGAATGCTTCTCTGATCTCTGATGAAATTAGATGGTGTTGGAACGGCAAAAAGTCTATTTGACTTTAGTAATACTGTGAAAACTGGTAGTGATGACAGATTAGGCCACTATTAAAGTTGATATGATGACAGCAACTCTAATTTCAATAAATTTTAGAGAATTTAAAGAAATAAAGATAATAACGAGTCATATTTTTTGACGCTATCAGAAATAAATAAATGTTTCAAACATAACTGAAGTTAGAGACATCTTTCTCGCATCTATCACCAATTGAGGTAGAGGTAATGTAAGCCTGAGGCTTAGCTTTGTCTTACTCAGAAGTAAGTTGAGTACAAATCTCCTTAAATAGGGCTCTGCCCGTGAGCGGTGGTGTTAACTGTATAAAAAAAATAAACGCCATATCCCATATAGAACAAAGTTTGGAGAGTAAAGCACTTCTCCACAGTGGCTACCATCCTTCCTTTCAGGAATGCAAATTTAAAATTTGTAATGCCCCCTCCCCCTACTGTCAAAGATGTCCCTCCTAGACAAACGACGACACAAAATCTCTTATTAGAATGCTCTGACTTAACGAATATTAGACGCAACTTCAATACACTTTACTTAACAGATCTCTGGATCCGGCATGCAGTGGTGGAAAAATATCTTCAGGTCGCCTGGTTTCGTGTATAATATATAATATATATATTTATATATATATATAATATATAATATATATATATTAAATATATATATACTATATATATATATAGTATATATATATATACTATATTAATATATCTTGATTTTCGTATATATCATATATATATATATATATATATATAAGCGGTTGCTTTTACCCCAAGAAAAGGTTTAGCAAATGCAAACAAAATCAAAACCTTTTAGTTTATCTGATGTTAAATATATGTAGCGTACTTAATCATCTTCGTTCGAAAATATGTCTTAGTAAATTCCTTCTAAAAAAAAATATCAGAATAACTAATCTTTATATTACAAAGATAGGCATTTTAAATTAAATTATCCTCTTTGATTATTAAAGGCAATAGGAAATTAATTAATTATTTTTCAGCTTTCAACAGACACGTAAACCAAAGTAAAAGAGGTCTTGCAACAAGCTTCTCACATTTTAATTAGTATTATTAAAAAAATAAAATATATACAGGAATGCTTATATATATATAATATATAATATATATATATAATTATATATATAGAGATAGAGATATTATTAAAATATATATATATATAAAGATATATATATATATATATATATATTATTATATATATAATAGAATTTCTATATAAAATAAGATATAATATATATATAAATACTAAATATATCTATATTATAATATACTATATATAATAATATATATCTAAATTAATATAATATTATTATATATATATATATATAATACTATAGTATTATATATTATAATATATATAATTACACATATATATTATATATAGATATATAATATATAAATATTTAAGATGAGTTTGAATATGACCAAAATTTTAACAAATGTTTTTCTATGGTATGTCATAAGATTTAGCTACCGGTTCGTTTCCTTGTTTAATGTAGCAGCATAGGAGTTAACTGCCGGTTCGCTTTCTTGAAAAGTTTTAACTACCGTTTCGGTTCGGCAATACACTTCTGCGAACCGGCTCCAGCTCACCAATATGTAAGTGTATATGTGTGTGTGTGTGTAGGAAGAATCAACCAAAATATCGATTCCCGTCCCTCCTCAAATCTTTTCCTGAACTCGATTACAAAGAGTCAAATGAACAACCAAAGTTGTTAGTTTGCATACCATTTCTAACAATAAGTATTTTTACTTTTCCATTTGAAATTTACACACACAATTTTATTAATAATTTACTTTGATTATTTATCTAATATTTATTTCAACTTAACCTTTACTTTTTCCCACTGGGAATCTACAGAGGAAATTAGGGTTGAAGGTAATAACTTTAAAACTTAAATTGAATAATTTCGTCCATTATGTCGAAATTTACTTTCATTTCTCAAAATTAGGGAGAATTATTAAAGGGTAAGAAGGTGATAGTAGAACCAATCTGTGTGGTTTGCCACCAAGCAAGTGGAATACAGTCTTAGTAGTAAAGTGTTCATCTGTCTGAGCAGATGAATCACCACTTGATTATCCTCTAAAACCTCTTCCAAATATCATATTCATATGGTCCTCATAAACAATTTAAAGATAACTAATCACTTGGAACTATTATAAAAATATTTCAAATAGCGGCTCGACACCCGGATTAGGCTCGAGTCAGTGATCCGCATCATGAGCCATCTTATGCTTCAAACTCTTCTCTTACTCTAAATCCTTAGCCGAATCATGTCGGCAGCTTATTTCTCGTCTAGCTACAGCCACACTCACAACACACACACACACACACAACACACACATATATGATATATATTTATATATATTTATCATAATATATACTATATATATATTATATTACTATATATATATATAGTATTATATATATATATATATAAATATACTATGTCTTATATAACTATCATACTATAATATTATTAATAATATATATATATCTTGCATCAATTATCCACCCCTCTTCGACTAATCCCCAGACTGGGAGTCGAGGTGCGTAACCATTGCACCCCGGAATACAAAAGGGTTGACCGAATTATGACAAAAGTCGAAAAGAGAAAGCCCAGCCTTTACCGCCCCCTCTGTACTCGCCCCCATTATACCTACTAGTGAGAACTCTCGCAGTTCAGAAAATCTTACCCTAGAGTCTTCATGGGATCGCGACGCGCATGCCTTATTATGATTCGATCAGGTGTGGGGTTTACTACAGTTTTTTGTTGTATTGTTGTGCTGTTTCTTTACATCTCCTACTTTATTTTTTCTTCATCCCTTGGCCATGACTGGGATCACAACCATACCCCTTACAAAACCCCGTCCATTCACTTCCTATTATTGCACCTTAATTCCGCTTCTGACAACTTACATTCGTCTCTCCTCCACGTAATTTCTTACTGTCTCAATCCACTTTTTATTCGTCTCCCAGTCGGGTGCGAATCCAACACACTAACCACAATACATCCGCTTAAAAACCAACCGACTATCTCCATCCTTTCCACATGATCAAAACCATCTCAAGCTACTTTTCATTCTATTCCTCTTACATTTCCTGTACTCAGACGATTCCTGCTATTATAAAACTCTACTAATACGGTTCATTCCGCATTTATCAATTCTTCTCAACCTCGAACACGCCCCTAAGAGTGTCCATCATAAACACATTAGTACTTTAGATCTATGAACTCTTATTCAGTGACACATAGTCGTTCACTGCCGGTATACATTAAAACAGAAGGTTCAACAACATACCCAAAACATTAAGCACCTAGCGCCACTCAAAGACTTAGTCCTTACAAATATATATAAATAGCACCTTTATATATATATATAAAGCGCCGTCGACTGAGTCAGGTCCTTTACATCTAATTTTTATTATTATTATTATTATTATGGATATTATCCCTATTATTATCATTATTACTATTTATTATTATTATATTAGTATTTGTATGTATTATTTATTTGATTATTATCTATTATTATTATTATACATTATATATTAAATATATATAATTAATATATATATAATTATAATATATATATATATATATATTATATATATATATATATATATATATATAATATATATATATACTATAACTATTATATATATGATTATATAATTATATATTTATAATTAAAAATGGTGTACTACTACGACGGCTATTATATATTGTAAAGTTCGAAGAAGGAAAGAAAGATAAATCTGAGAAAAAGGTCATGAATCTAATAACGAACTGATCGCCTAGCGATAATAGACTCGAATTAAAAGCATCTTTATATGACTTGCCGTGTTGGTGATTCGTAAAATGCTGCCGAAAATCCCAAAGGACCGTGGATCAAATCTAATCCATCTAACTCCAGTCAGTAGTCGGGCCGACTCCACCTCTGACTCTGGACAACTCTTTCATTTGCTATGTGTATGTAATTTTTCTTTTTTTCTTGGGGAGTCCCACTCCTGAGGGTCTCTCAGACACCCCTGGGGGCCCTGATATTCTCAAAATCAAGTTCTCCATATTCGCAAACCTACGATTAGACGCCTCAGTCGAGCTAATATTCGTATGTAATCAGAATTTTCAATATATATATATATACCGTATATATATTAGCCTCTTATACTATATTTACTATATTACTATATATATATATTATTATATATATAATAATATATATATATATTATATAGATTAATATATAGATATATATTATTATATATAACTATTATTATATTAGACGTGTATGATACTATATACCGTCTGTAAATATACCTGATATATAAACTATATAGTGATATATATATATAATATTATTATTATAATATAATATATATATATAAATATATATATATAATTAATAATACCTGTACTAATATATTATATAATAATATTACTAGAATATATATTAATATATATCATAGTATATATTAAAGCATAAAACTAATTTAAATTAAATATAAATATTATTGCCAACTAAAATAAAATAAATAATTAAAATAGTTTAATCCCTGAACGCAGTAATAAAATAATTATAAATAAGAATAGTATATATTACTATATATATTACATATATTACATATATAATATAAATATAATAGTATATATATATAATATTAATATTATATATACTAATATGTTATATATATATATATATGTGGATGTGTGTGTGTCCAAACAACAACCAAACCACACAACAAAAACAACCAAACTAAAATATGTACACAAAGATGTGTGCACATGAACGTATGTACTAAGTGTACACGTGCAGGTATATATAAAAAAAAAAGGTGGCTTATAAGCCTTATTCCTAGACCTACCCTCGGTCAGGGTTTGTTACTACTGACAACATAAAATTGCTACCGGAATAAATACGTGAAATAGACTAGTACCGTGATTCGTGAATCTGTCCATCAATCATACATAATGGTCAAGAGTGAAAATATTGTTATATATTTATTCGTATTTTCAAATCAAATCTTCAATAAATAAAATAAAAATTTCTCTAACTATTCAAACGGCGGCAGAAATTTTTGAAGTTAAAATTTAATAACATTCAATAGCGTACCAATTTTTAATTCTGGTTCTTGTACGTGAATAACTCTCTTAAAAACAAAAATTTAATATCATCAAAAAAAAAAATCATTTTTTCAAACATTAAAATTTGTGCTTCAAATCATTCAAACTTTTAAAAAAAATTTTTTTACATGTAAACAAAAACAGTAACATCACCAACACTATATCTAACATTATCAACAACAACAATAACATCAACGATGGGCACTACAAACAACAACAAAAACAACATCAACGATAGCGACTACAAACAACAACAAGAACGTCAAAACAAAAATTTCGTGGAATAAGCAATAAGAGTGAAGAATAATAGAATGAGCGAAGAAAGAATCATTAATCCAACATTTCAAACAACACAATCAGAGCGACGCACAACACTCCAGCAGCAAAAAAAAAAAGGTTGGGATTTTCTAACCCCATTTTTCCAATCAATTCTGTGTGTATTGATAATTTTATAATTTTTTTTTTATGGACGTTAGTTAGTGTTTGACATACAAAACAACCGACTGACAAAAAAAAATATAAAACTACTACAACAATAACAAACAACAGCAACAAACAAACAGAACCGCAGTGCGAGAGACCCTTGAAAAAATGACTACATTCACAGAAAAACAAGAAAAACAGACCGCGACACTACATACAGTTACGAAATACGCATTGAATTATACGCATATAACAAATCTCTCACAACGTCTCCATAATATAACCTAGTATATATTATAAATAACTACACTAATATAATACTAAATATAACACGCTAATATTATACTAATAATATATAATATATACCATATACTAACATAGTATAATATATTATATATAACTATAACATATAATCTATATAATATAATATAATATAATATATATATATATATATAAATATATTATATACTAATAATAATATATATATATATATATATATATAGTATATATATATATACTATACTACATAATATATTATATATATATATATATTATCCTAATATATTATACATATATTATAATATTATATATACATATATATATCATAAATAATATATATAATATATATCCTGAGCGCCCTAGTCTCTAGAGGTAAGAGCACGACGCCCTAAGGCAAGCGAGGAGGCCCAGAGTTCGAGACTGGCGTGGAGCGAGCAGGAATGTGAGCATTCTCGTTTAACTCTAGGCTTCGTCCCACCTCAGACTTAATGAGATATGGTAGTGATCTTTGCTACTAATGGGGAAAAACTCCCGCTTCCGCGAATAGTCTGGCCAGCCAGCGATCTATCAGCCGTAGGCCCGTGTACACACAAGGACCTTTCTCGATGGGGTCCACTGACAGGTCGTGGTTTTCCTAAGAAGGCCATGACCTCCCTGGGGGGAGGACAGTTTTATATATACTTATAATATATATATATATATATAATAGTATATTATAAAATTAGTGATAATTATATATATATTATATACTATTATATATAACGATAAAATATATATATATATATATAATATATATATATATATTATATATATATATGTATATATAGGGCGCCGTTAGCAGCAAAATTTAAGGTGAGGCCAAATATAAATAATATATATATATATATATATATATATATATATATATATATATAATAAAATATAGTATATATATAACTGTCTATATAATTATATATATATATATAATATATATATATTATAATACATATATACTAATATAATAGGTATTATAAGATATATTATTATTATGGAAAATATTAGTGATTAGATGAGGGGGGCCAAGATATAAATATTATATATATACTAAATAATATATATATACATAAATATACCTAATCATAAATATATATACTAAATACTACTAATAATATATATATTATATGATATAATATATATTCAATATATATATATAGATAATATAAATATATATATATCATAATTAAAATATAGAATTATATATATAGTATACTATATGATATACTATATAATACCAATAATATATATAGTAATAATATTACATAATATAAATCATATAGTATATATATATAATATACAACTAAATATCATTTATATATATATGGCTAAACAGTAAATTATTACTTAACCTATATATATATACTAATATATATACTATATATATAACTATACATATATAATATTATATAAATATAATTATAATATATATATAAACTATTAGTATCATGTTCCTATGATTATATATATATCTATATACTATATAATATATATATTACATATAATATATAATATTAAACAATATATATACTATATAGTATAGTATAATAGTATAGTGTAATAGTTCGCTATTCTCTACTATATAATATATATTATATATATACTATATATATATTATATATATATATAATACTATAATATATATATGAATGTACTATGATACATATTAGTATGTATCATTATATCAGATAATATATAATACATCTTAAGTAGACAGCTAGAATATCCTGCAAAGATTGTGACTAATAAAAAAGATAATTCCCACAGACCCATATTTAGAAATCATTTCACTATTTTATGAACGTTATTTCAAAAGATGAGCTATAACCTAGTAAGGCAAAGTCTATTACCTATTATTAAAAGTGTTTCTTTTTAGCATGAAAATAAGAATTAAATAATTTCTTTTTCCTTCATTTTCTTAAAATCAGCATTATAATATCTTCTATCAACTGATGTTTTGACGTGAAACTTTTTCCCCCGCGAATGTCCTAGCTAACATCAGCCCAAATAATCCTTCGCCTTGGAAACTAGTTGACCTTAAGCCACTGTTTTAACCATGTAAAGAAGTAATACGACCTTTCCAATTGCGCCAAGTAGTTCGAGAAGTGGAGAATTAACTTTGATAGCTTGTAGTTGTGAACTGTTGGGAAAAAATGTACAATGATTTTGTAGCAAATGCCTCAAAAACTCATTTCTTCATCTATTTGTTCCCTATCTGATTCTTTCCAGAAATTAATCAAAGATTCTGCTTCACCAATTTTGGTTGTCAATATTATATTCAGTGATAAAACTTTCAATTACTTTTTTTAAATTGAAAATTTGGTTAATTTTCTTGTTTCTAACTGGGTGCATAAAATGCAAGGATAATGTGTCGATGTTATATTGGTTCTCCGAATAACTGTGAACTCTAGTTATGTAGAGTTGAGCGAGAATCAAGGATCAAAGTCATAAATAGTGCAACTCTGAAGCAATCCTCAGCCAGAGCTCTTTATTCGCTCCCTTAGCCGCTGAAAATCTTTTGACTACTGAACGTCGGTAATGAAAAATCCCTTGACAAAAACTTCTTAAGATTATCTTTAAAAAAAATTCCTTTAAAACAGACTTCATTATTTTCATTTTCATCAGTTTTATAAAATATTTAAGCATTTTCCTATGTGTACAATGACCCTCAGCTCAAATTAATCACTTAGTTTGCTGAAATATTTCCTATATGTCCACCCGTGTCGTGCGCATAGCGCGATGTGAGATATGAACGATATTTCGTCCATGATTATTAAACAGATGAGAAATGCAGACTTCCTGCTGCTGATGAAAGCTTACATGCTGCAGTTCGTGTGGTTGCGTTACATCTGGACCAGATGAGACATTTTTTAAGGTGATTAAATTTTTATTTGGCTTAAATGTTTCTTAAAATATCCTAGTTGATTTGTACTGGCAAGACCATTCGTGTTTTTCGCATAACAATAGTAAATTAGCCACCAAATTTCTGCGAGACACGATGGTCTGCAAGTACAAATCAACAACTAGGATATTTTTTAAGAAAACAGTTTGAAGCCAAATAAAATTACTCATTAAAAATATTTACATCTGGTCCAGATGTAACGCAAGCCTCACAAACTGCACATGTCAGCTTCCATCAGCAGCAGGAAGTCCTGCATTTCTCATCTGATTAATAATCATGACGAAATATATAGTTCATATCTGGAGCATATAGGAAATATTCAGCAAACTAAAGTATTAAGTTTGGCCGCGTTTTAATCGCTAGCATAGAAAGAACTTAAATATTTAAAAACTGATGAAAATGAAAATAATTGCAGTCTCTTTTTAAAAGGAATTTTTTTAAAAAAATCCTAAGAATTTTTGCCAAGTTTTTTCAATTACCACGTACAGTACCAAAAAGATTTCCAGCCTAAGGGACATCAAAAGGTACTGCTCACGATTGATTCACAGTTGCACCTTTTAATAACTTTACACAGATTTATCTGAGTTAATTCTTCAGTTATTCCAAAATTTTCGGAGAGACACAAATGAAATACATCTGACATTTTACCTTGCGGGCGGGCATCTTTGCACCCAGTTAGAAAACAAGAAAATTTTACCAACCTCTGAATATTTAAAAAATAATTGAACCATTATTTAAGATAATATTGAGAATGTATTTTGTTAATCAGATTCTTTGTTTAAATTTCTGAATGAATTATCGAGTGGAACAAATATATGAGAAAAATGAGTTACAGCACATTGCTACAAATTCATTGCACATTTTTCTCAGAAATTTTCCAAGCAGTTATACAAGCTACCAAAGTACTTCTCACACTTCCATCAACTACTTGGCGCAATTGAAAGGTCGTTTATTACTTTACATGTTAAAACGTGGTGAAAAAGGTCAACTATTTCCAACGTAAGATTAAAGGGCTATGTTAACGAGGCATTCGCGGGGAAAAGTTTCACGTCAAAAAACTCAATTGATAGAAGACATTATAACTGATTTTAAGAAAGAAAAAAAAAAATATAAATTCTTATTTTCATGCTAAAAAGGGAAACACTCTTTAAATATAAGACTTCTTACTAGATATACTCATTTGAAATTAAAATACTCTTTCATAAAAGTTAGGAAAACTTCTAAATGATTAATTTAATATTGTGAATTTATCATTATTTTTATTATTCAAACTTTGAATACACTATACTGCAATTAGATTATAATATACTATATACTATATATATATATACTGTTATACTAATATATAATATAATATAAATACTATATATATAGTATTATATATTATATATTTATATATTATATCATATAATATATATATATAATTATATATATATATATATGGAATGTATTATAAATTATATAATATAAATTATATATAATACATATATATAATATAGATAATATAAATATAGTATACTATATATATATATATATATATATTAATATATATATATATATAATAATCATATATTAATATATATATATATATATATTATATACTACATATAAACGGTATAATATATATACATATACTAAAGTGTAATATATATATATATATACTATATATTTATAATATACTATATATATATGTATAATAGATATATAATAATAATATATATATATATATATACTATATATATAATAATATATATATAATATATAATATATAATAATATTATATATATATATATTATATATAGTATATTTAATATATATATACTAGATATATATATATATAAGCTATATATTATTGTATATATTATAATATTACTATATATAATTTGGCCCCCCTAAATGTTTGCTCTAACGCGTCACCATTACTAGTTATATATCTATAGTATTGTATATTATATAGGTTATATACTATTAATTATAGTTTACGTATAGACTATATTGTATATAGTATTATAGTATTATATATATTTATATATAATACTAAATATATATATATATAGTATAGCATATTTATATATATATATATATATATATTTATAATTTGGGCCCCCTTGAAATGTGTGTTGCTCTAACGGCGACCCAATATAATGAATAACCTATAGTTATATTATATTATAGTACTATAGTACTTTAAAAAAATAAGTATATATTATATATAATATAATATATTATATAATATAATATAATTATATATATATTATCTATATATATATATATACCTTATATATTATAAATAAAACTGTCCTCCCCAGGAAGGTCATGGCCTCTAGGAGAAACCACGACCTGTCAGTGGAACCCATCGAGAAAGGTCCTTTGTTACACGGCCTAAACGGCTAAAATCCGACTGGCTGGAGCCCAGACCTATCGCGGAAGCGCGGAAGTTTCTCCCATTAGTTAGCAAAGTGCACACTAACCAAAGACTCAATACACGTTCCTGGAGTTGGGACCGAAGCTAGAAGTTAAAAAGAGAAAGCTCACCATTTCTCTCGCTCCACCCAGTCTCAAACCTGGGGCCCCTCGCTGCTAGGCGAGTGCTCTAACCTCTGAGCTACCGGACGCTCATTTGTGTGTGTTATATATTATATATACTATATATCATATTATATATATATATAGTATATATATATTATATATATATATATATATTATAAATGAATTTATTATATAACCTAATTATATATATAATATAAATATATGATAGTTATAAATCAACAGTACGTTATATATCATCGTATATATTATAATATATAATTATATAATATATAGTATATTTAGTATTAGTTATAATATCATATTATATATACTATTATAGAACTATATATATATATAATATAATAATATATACTATATTTATATATAGTATATCAATAATATAATAAATATTAATATAATGATATATATAGTAATATAATATATATATATATATATATCGGAACTTGTAAATTTTATATGCGTAATCAAGCATTTTCGTAACTGTATTTTTTTCGCGGTCTGTTTTTCTTTTGTTTTGTTAATTGAAGTTGCGCATTTGTAAGGTCTCTGCTGCGGTTCTGTTGTTGTTGCTGTTGTTGTTATTGTGGGTAGTAGTTTTATTATTTTTTTTTGTCATCGCTTGTTTTGGTATTTAAATACGCGGTCAATCAATAAATTCGATTATTATTATGAATGATGACTTGCTGCTGAGTTTGTTGCGCGCTCTTATTGTTTGTTTGAAATGTTATTAAATTCTTTCTTCGCTCATTCTATTATTCTTCACTCTTATTGCTTATTCCACGAAATTTTTGTTTTGACGTTCTTGTTGTTGTTTGTAGTCGCTATCGTTGATGTTGTTTTTGTTGTTGTTTGTAGTGCCCATCGTTGATGTTATTGTTGTTGTTGATAATGTTAGATATAGTGTTGGTGATGTTACTGTTTTTGTTTACATGTAAAAAAATTTTTTTTAAAAGTTTGAATGATTTGAAGCACAAATTTTAATGTTTGAAAAAATGATTTTTTTTTTTGATGATATTAAATTTTTGTTTTTAAGAGAGTTATTCACGTACAAGAACCAGAATTAAAAATTGGTACGCTATTGAATGTTATTAAATTTTAACTTCAAAAATTTCTGCCGCCGTTTGAATAGTTAGAGAAATTTTTATTTTATTTATTGAAGATTTGATTTGAAAATACGAATAAATATATAACAATATTTTCACTCTTGACCATTATGTATGATTGATGGACAGATTCACGAATCACGGTACTAGTCTTTTTCACGTATTTATTCCGGTAGCAATTTTATGTTGTCAGTAGTAACAAACCCCTGACCGAGTCGGATAGGTCTCAGAATAAGGACTATATAAGCCACCTTTCTTTTATAATATATACCTGCACGTGTAACACTCATACATTACGTTTCATTGCAACACATCTTTGCTGTTACATATTTTAGTTTTGGTGTTTTTGTTTGTGTGTTTGGTTGTTGGTTGGTTTTTTGGAGCATCCCATGAGTTATATATATAGTAGATATATTATATTATATATATATATATATATATATATATATATAATATATAACTATATATAATATATATATATATTATATAAGCTATTATATTATATATTTTATTACAAAATGTTTAGTGCTTCAATATCTTGATGGATCACTTTATTTTAGTCGGGCAGATAAAAGTAGTTATATTTAATTTAAATTAGTTTAGCTTTAATATATATATATATACTATATATATATAATAACTAATTAATATATATATATATATTATAATATAATATATAAATATAATCATGATTATATATATAATAATTATAATATTGTTATTATATAATATATATATATATATTATATATAATATATATATATACCGGATATATATATATATATATAGTATATATTATATATATGTGTGATAATAATATATAAATACTAATATATAAATATATATTACTATATAATTAATACATAATATATAATATATATATAATATATATAATATATTATATCACTTATAATAATAATATACATTATATATATAGAATAATTATATATATATTGAAAATTCTTATTACATTACGAATATTAGCTCGACTGAGGCGTCTTAATCATAGGTTTGCAGAAATATGGAGAACTCTTTGAATTTGTAGAATATCAGGCCCCCCAGGGTGTCTGAAAGAGACCCTCAGGAAGGGGGACTCCCCAAAAAAAAAAGAAAAAATAGACAATATACATAGCAGAGATGAAAGAAGTTGTCCAGAGTCCAGAGGTGAGTCGGCCGACTACTGACTGAGTTTAGATGATTAGATTGATCCACGGGACTTGCGGATATTTCCGGCAAGCATTTTACCGATTTCACCAACACGAAAGTCATATAACAGATGCCTTTTTAGATTCGAGTCTTATTATCGCCGCTAGGCCGATCAGATTCGTTATTAGATCTCATGACAAAACTATTTTCTCAGATTTATCTTTCTTCCTCTTCGACTTTACAATATATATAATAGCCGTCGTAGTAGTACATCATTTTATCATAACATATATATATACTATATATATAATAGATATATATATATAGTATATATAATATAAATAATATATATATATAGAATTATACTAATATAATATATATATATTAATTATAGAATATAATATATATATATATAATAATATAAAATAATAATTAATAAAATAATAAGAATAATTAATAATAATAATAATAATTAATAATAATAATAATAATAATAATAATAATAAAATAATAATAAAGTAATAATAATAATATAATAATAAAAATGAAGTACTGACTACCGAGCGGCTATATCCTTATAGAGTTTAAGTGCGTGGCGATATTATAAAATTAAAAATGTAAAGACTAAGTCTTGAGTGGCTAGGTTCTTACAGGAGTGTATGTTGTTACCTGTGTTTATTCATAGCAGTGAGACTATGGTCTGAAGATAAGAGTGTATAGATCTAAAGATACAATGTGTTCAGATGGACAAGGTTAGGTGCGTGTTAGGTTGGAGAAGAATTGATAAAATGAGCAATGAACGTATTAGAGGAGTTATGTAAGGTGTGAAGAACAGGGAACAAGATGACGAGAATAAAATGAACAAGTACGTGAGATGGTTTGATCAATGTAGGAGAAGGACTCTGGAAGGATAGTCGCGTTGGTAACGCGATGATATTAGTGGTGAGGTTGTTGGGATTTCGAAACCGACCTGGAGAGACCGTAACTAAAAGCCTGAAATTCAAGCAGACAAGTAAAGAAATACCCTGGAGAGAGAAAGTGTAAGGATAATTTCGGCCTTTGAGGATAAGAGCTATGAATAGCTGTAGTGAAGATGGCGGGGTTTGTACAGGGGTTATGTATTGTGTCCCACCTGGGCCAAGATGACCCCACACTGACGAGATTTTCCAATAATAAGCAATCACGTCCAGCGATCCCCATGAAGCTCCCATAGAGTCAGATTCTGACTGCACGACGTTACTCACTAGTAAGGATATTAAAAGGAGGAAAAAAAGACGGGGCTATAGGTAAGGTCGGGGCTTTCTTTCTCGGACTTATATGTTATATTCTTCGATTTCCTTTTTGTTTCCGAGGAGCAAGTTTACGCACCTCTACCTCCTCAGTCTGGTTGGGAAAATAAGTAATAATGAGATGAAACGATTTTGTTGATAAGATTAATAGATAATAATATATATAATAATATATATATATATATATAAATATATTAATATAGATCTAATATATATATATATATATATTATTATATATATTATATAAATATATATATTATATATATAAACTATATATATAATATTTGCGTGTGTGTGGTGTGTAGGTGTGTGTGTTGTGGCTGTAGCTAAACGAAAAAAATAAGCTGCCGACAAGGATTCGGCTAAGGATTTAGAAGGTTTAAGAGAAGAGTCGAAGCTAGAGTTTGCTCAATGATGCTTGAAGACATCAGTGAAGAACTCGAAGCCTTAATCCGGTTGCGGAGCTCACGCATATTATGAAAGTATTTTATATAATACAGGACAAGTGAGTTATCTTTAAATATGTTTACGAACCTAGGAGAGTAGGATCATGAGGGTTTCAGAACCCTCATGATGATTCATCTGCCAGACAGATGATTCTTTACTACTAAGACTGTATTCCACTTGCTTGGTGGCAAACCACACAGATTGGAACATAAATGAACTTAACCTTACTTACCTTTTAAATAAAGGTTATTAAATTTATAAAATGAAAGTAAATTATATGTTATATAATTTGGACGAAATTTTCAATTTAGTTTTAAAGTTTTAACTCCTTCAAACCACTAATTTCCTCTGTGTTCCAGTGGAAAAGTTAAAGTTGAATAAGTAAATAAATTAAATAAATAAAAAGTTAAATTAAATAAAAATTTATAATTAAATTTCAAATGAAATAAGTAAAAAATAACCGTATTGTTATACTACCAATAACTTACAAAACTAACAACTATTTGGTTGAGAATTTTTATTTGATGTTTATTAGTTCAGGTAATAATAAATTTTGGTGAGGGGAGGACGGAATGATATTTGTACTGCATCTCTTTCACTACAACACACACACACATACTACACCTACATAGTGGTGAGCTGGAGCCGGTTCGCAGAAGGTTTTGCCGATTCAAAAATTATTTAAGTTAAAACTGTTTTCATGTCGAAAGCGAACCGGCAGTTAACTCCTATGCTGTATAACATTAAAACAAAGGAAACATATAAGTAAATAGCAGGATTGAATACAACCAGAAAAACATTGGTTTCAAAATTTTAGCAACTAATCACTGATACATCACTGAAATAGACATCAGACACCTGACATATTAAGAACTAGTATAATATACTATATATATATATATATATATAATATATATATATACTATAATTATATATATAATATATCATATTAATATATATATATATTATATATAATATAATAAATATATATATATAAATCAATATTAATATATATAATAGTGTTACATGCTAAGAGTTTAATATTGAAATGGTTTGTTTTTTTGATAATTATATACAAATAATTAATATTTAAATTTAGTATTTTTCTTCTTAAATTTTTTAGTTTTATAAGATAATATAAATTATTATAGTTAAAATAATATATTATATAAATAATGTATGATATATATATATAATATATATTATATATATCTAGTATATATCAGTGAGTATATATATATATTATGATATATATATAAAGCGATTCTTGTAGTATAATTTATTTTTTTAATGAATACTATTAATTAAAATGTGACGAAGCGGGTTTGCAAAAGACTCTTCATTTTACTTATGTCGTTTACCTGTGTCGTGATCTATGAAAGCATGAATAGATAAAATTAATAATTCCCTATTGCTTTATAATCAGAAGAGCGTGAACTTATTTGTATTTCTTAAGTATTCCTTTGTTATAATCATTATATATAAGAGTATGTTCCTGTCTTTGCTTTTTTTTTTTAGTCACATTATAAAATTTTTATTTAACATTTTCTTATCTTCACGGAGAAGATAACATATGTAACGATCGCATGTGATACGATTGGTAAATCTTAACATACAGAATCAAACTTAACATAAGGTTTTTCAGTGTATTGTATTGCATTGTCTCAAAGCCTCTTATCAATATGGGTAAAAAGGCAACCTTATTATCTTATATAATTATATATTAATATTTATATATATAACACAATAATACATTATTCAAGTATTTTATTATATCTAACATAGTATTGTAAATAAAGATTTAGCTTAGAATAGGAAAATTATGAATATATCTACCAAGGAAATAGATAAAGTATATCATTAATCTACTAAATAATATATAATATATATATAATCGTATTTATTATAATTCTTAATATATTATATATACACAGTAAAACCATGCGTGATCCTGCAGTATTATGTTCCTACCAATTGTGCATCCGGATTTCAGAGACAGTCTTGTATAAATGTATTCAAGTTTTGATGTATTGATACGTTGCGTGCGTACATATTATCGTTTTAAGTTCAGACTGTTCTATAGAATAATTTTGTGTCGGGCGTTTTTATTTGTCTAGGAGGGAACATCTTTGAATCTTAACGTATGGAGAGGAAGAGTGTCTACCTTACAAACTTTTTAAAATCTCATTCCGATCAAGTATATATGTTTTGTGTAGCCACTTGTGAGAAGGCTTTACTCTCCAAAACTTTGTTCTAGTATTGGAATATGCGTTTTTATTTTTTTTAACAGATATAACAGTACTCTTAAACCATTCCGGCTTCTCTGGAGACAGTGAGAGCCTCCATCATTTTTAAGGATTTACGTACATAAATCAATGATAACATTATAATCGGTTTTAGAGTAAGTAACAACAAATGACATCAAGCCCCAGTGTGTTTAACATTAACTCAGTCTAACCTCAATTGGTGATAGGATTAGCTGAGAAAGATATGTGCTCATCTAACTATTCTAAGTTATGAGTTGAAATATACATTTTATTTATTATTATCTGATAGTAATCTCAGTATCAAAATATAAAATATGACTTACGTTATTATCTTTTTCCTTAAATTCTCTAAAATTTATATAATATATATATATATATATAGAAATTAGTAGTAAAATTGCTGTCATCATATCAACTTTAATAGTTTGTGATTAACCTAATACTTAGTCATCACTTAACCAGTTATTCCATCAGTTATTACTTAAAGTCAAAATGACTTTTTGCCGTTCTCTAACATACATAATTACTAATTTATCATCAGAGATACATAGAAAGCATTCTTATTCTAAACACTTTATCCTTAATCACCCCATTCTGCTTTGATTCGAGTTCTCAGAACTTTCTGAACAATTATATCTCTCTCTAGGAACTTTATCTGCTAGTTAGATCAATATGTCAAATCTGCATAAGTATCTTATTCAATCATCCAGATTATTTATTCTCTATGAGTTTTTAGAGAGAAAAAGTGAATAATTTCTCCGTTCGTCTTCTAAATTTATCCGGAAAATATTTTTTCAGAAAGTGTGCGAATATATGTCAACATAAAACATGTAAACTTTTTCCACTCTTACTATATTCGGCCACTACTTACTAATTTGTTATTACACATCATGTTCTATAAAAAATGTGAGATGTATAAGAGGGAATGAGTAGGTCTCCATATTAGTAATATTTGATGATCCAATATTGTCTTTTTCCTTCAAATCAGCTATAGAGAGAGATTTTTTGATAGTCATATCGTCTGTTTGCCAAATGGAAATCCTTATAATTTGACGTAAGTCCCTATTTGATCTAAGATTTTTTTATATTAGTGATTTAATTAGCTTTTTTTTTATGTTACCGTGGACAAGTATCACATTGCAGTCCTTTGAATGCATAAAATATAATTGACAAAAAAGGAAAAATAATAATATTTGAATATTCTCTCCACCTCCCCCCTTCCATAAAAATCAGGCCATAAATATACATATATGTAAACTATCGCTGGAATGTCGATAAAAATTCAAGTATATATATTATCAAGGCTAGGAGCATATGAGTGAGTTAGGTAGGTTGAGGGGTTTTGTAATAACTCCTACCTCTCGATAGATATTTTCCTTATACTATTCAAAATATTGCAACATATACTAATTTAAGTTTTAGATGCATCAACTAATGTCATAATAAAAAACTTAATTGTAATTTATAGAGTGAGATAAAGAATTAATTAGTCATATAAGCCAACATTTATATAAGATTACGCACTAAATATAATTAATAAAATATAATGGAACAACAGTTTGTTAATATGAAGATTCTATATGAGATTAAGAGACTGAAGAGCAAAAAGAGAGAATACTCTAAAAAGGTAAGAACAAGAACTAAGAATAAGGGTTAAAAAATAAAAAAAATGTACTACTAGGAAAAAAAAAAATGAGACAAACAAATAACACATTAGGTTCTCAGAAACTATGATAGAAAAGTTTTAAGAAGTGTGGTCAGTACTGTCTATGAAGACAATTCAAAAAAAAAGGCATTATGTTTATTTAGCTATTGAGCACACTCATGTGCAAATACTAAAATATTTAAGAAGTTATTGGAAGATTGTAATGAAAGTCTACTCGATGTTTTCAAGGAACGTATTTTAAGGTCCAGAGGCAGACAATGTAGATGATTTGAAATAGTGAGAGAAGAAAAGTGAAGAGAGGGGGAATAAATTCCTATAGATACAATAATGATCTCCAAAAACTTTGTCAATGAATATGACGAATAAACAATAATGTTAGTTATTGAGAAGTAACGAATTATAGTTACTTATTACATGATGTATTTTATATAAAATCTCAAGGTCGAAATTTGGGTATATATAATAATAAGAACTTTTGATAATAAGGACAAGAATAAGGTGGGAACCTATCAACCAAAAACTCAAATATTTTTGAAATCTCTAGTCACGGCTTAACGGACAATTTAGTATGTTAAAGTTAAGTCATCTTTGGAAAATGTGAGTCTTCTGTTTTCAAAGATTTTTTGCATTTAAGTCATCGATGAAAATAATCTTATTACGGTACCTATATCTTAAAAGTTATAATAAGATAAAAATTAGTATAATTGATCACGTGTTTTCAAGAATTGATGCAACGAAACAAATTTTGCAATTGGCATTTTTATATTTCAACATAATATCCTTTCAACTACCCAGTTATTAGAGAGCAATTCTCGTTTAAGTCATCAAATCTGATTATATATCATTAACCATCATTTCTATCCAATCTTTGTATTAAAGTTATATTTCCATATATTTTCATTATGTTATTTAAGAAAGAGGTCAAGAATTTTGTTATATAAATTAAAGGCATTGAAACAGGTCACTTGTCGATTTTAATAAGTAATAAGTTTGAGGTTAGTATTGATACTCATACCTGACATTAAAAATTAAAGAATCAATTGCTATCAATTACATATTTGAAATAATCGTTTAGATTCCCTTCTACTTATATACATATAATATCATTAATATCAGTATTAAAACATTCAGATCTATCAGATACTATATATATATATATATATTAATAATAATATATATAATATAATAATATATATATTATATAATATATATATTATATATAGACGTATTGATGTGCGTCTACAGACTTAGTGAATAGTAATAATTTGAGTGTGCTCTCTTGATAAAGATGTGGAGCTGCTCAAAACACTTTCTTCTAGTTCTGCAAGTGTGTAGAGTCTAAATGTGTGAGTGTGAGAGTGAGAGAGGGTCGTAGAGGGAGAGGGAGGTATGGAATTGAGTCTGATCGAGCGTATGCTAGATTAAAGCAGAAATAACATTTTCATTCATTATACTTCGAATAAAAAAATCTATAAACGATAATAATTTTATTTTAATTATAGAAAATATTATATATTTATTATATATTATAGTCAGATGGGGTTAAAAAAACAAAAAATCTTTAAAATTTTTTGTTTTTCTCCACATACACTTGACATTATAGAAATGCTATGGATTATACATTGTGTATAGACCGGTATGTATTAGTGAAAGGTATGGTTCAATAGTATTAAAATTTTTTTTTTTTTTTTTTTTTCTTTAAAAATCCAAAAAACAAGATTTTTTTTTTACCCCGTTGTTGAGTTGTTAAAATGCGGTAAAAAAACAAAACATGCGGGTTAAAAAAAATATTACTTTTCTAAAGACTACTTCTCAGCTACTTTCAAGTGTTATAGCCGTTTATTTTGGTGCTCAATGTACTTTCCTGAGTTGTTTTTATCACCCATACCCCCTTTCGCTTCATAGTTCTTCTATTACTTTCAGAGCACTTACTTCATGCCCTACGCCACTTTGTTCTAGCCTCGTCATCATTCAGCTATTTTCCAAGCTACTTTCCAACTTTTATGTTACTTCCAATGAGCATTCTTAGCTCTGACGTCAATCCACTCACTATCTTTCCAGGAGCACTTCCATATTTCCCAGCTACTTTCCAAACTACTTTCCATATTTCCACCTTACCTTCCAAACTACTTTCAATGCCGTTCTAGCGGTGTTTCCTGAGTGCTTCATGTTACTTTCCGAATTCATTATATACACCCCCTACCCCCCTTCTATCTGCTAATTCTAGTCACTTCTCATGTGTTTTTTCTCCGTTACCCCCTTTGTTCAGCCACACTCATCATCATAGTCAGCTACTTTACAAGCCACTTTCCAAACTTTAAATGTACTCTTCATGAGCATTCGTAGCTATGACATCATCACTTCAGCTACTTCCAGAGCACTTTCCATATTTTTCAGGTACTTTCTGCAAATTTCCATCTACTTTCCAAACTACTTCAAAGCTTCTAGCTGTTTTCACTGAGTGCGCTCATGTACCTTGCTGAGCTCGGTTTGTTCTAGCCTCGCTGTGACCCCCCTTTGTTCCTAGCTCTTTCTGATTGTTAATCTTTTCGTACGCTCGTACCCCCTTTGTTCCTGAGGGCCTTCGTTCATAACTCAGCACTTTCCAAGCTACTGTTCACTACTTTCCAGGCTTACTTCGCATACGTTTGATGTATTGAAAGTCCCTGCAATGACAAGATGTCTCTAAAAGATCATCACTTCAGCTACTTTCCAGAGCTTTACAGAGCTACTTTCCATATGTTAATAATAACAATCCAGGTTAAAAAAAACTTTTGTGTTACCCCATTTGGGAAAATTTGATGGGGGTAAAAAAAATTTTTTTTTTTTAGAGACCCAAAAATAAATTTAAAAAAAATTATTTAGTTTTGCTTATTCTGTTTAAACATCAATATGTAGTAACTACAAAAAAAAATTTTTTTTTAAAGTACATACATTTGAAATGGTAGCAAAAATTTGTTAAAACTGTAAAAAAGTTTTGCAGCCATTTTTTAACTGGGTTGACATTTTTTATCGCTGATTACTGTCAATTTAGGCCAAGTCTGTGTCGCGCAAATTTTGTGCTTTTGGCATTTTCAAGATAATAAAAGAGGCCTACCAGAATAGCCCATAAAATTCAAAAAAAATATTTTCAGGGAAAAGGGGAGAGGTTTGTTTTGTTTACCCCACATAGTAGGCTTAGATAAGAGACTTTTGTTTGACTCGATCGCTGCTAGTGTACTGATATATATGTATGATTTTATATTATATTATATTATATTAAGATATATATATATATATTATATAATTATAGAGATATTATATATTATATATAGTAATATATAAATATATATATGTAATATTAAGAAATTATGTTTATGTGTATGTTTATATATATAATATAATATAATATATAATTAGTAATGTAATATGTATATAATGTATTGTGTATTTTATTTTATTATACAGGGTGTTTCAAAAAAAATCATCCGATTTGAAAAGAGTTTATTATAAAAACTATTGAACATAGAAATCTACAATTAAGTTTATGTTACAATACTAAGCATAAATATTTTCCTCATACCAAATCCAAAGGTGCGTTCAATATGTCCACCATTGTGGATGCCACGGATTTATTCGCTAACTGGTGTAGTTCAATACACGTTCGCCAAAACCTATGCCGGAGCTATTGTCTGCAATCCACTGCTTCACGCTGCTGTTATGCGTATCTTCAGTCGGTTAATGTAGCGGGTGAGATACGCAATTTACGTCATAAGAAGGTAAAGGCATAAACAGCAGCCGTGGAAGGAAGCCAGTGAATGCAGACATGGCTTCGCCATGCCCAGAATTGCCGTATTATATAAAAGTGATTGGACGGAGGTTTTGACTACTACAGACATATGCCGCACAATGGTGACATATGAATGCACCTATTGGTATGGAAAAATATTTATGCTTAGATTGTAACATAAACTAAATTGCAGATTTCTATGTTCAATAGTTTCATAGTAAACTCTTTTCAAATCGGAGGATTCTTATTGAAACACCCTGTATATATATTATTAGTATTATATATAGTGTATATATATATGCGTTATATATATATATATAGATATATATATATATAATATATATTATATATATATACTATATATATAATATATATATTATATATATATATATAATATATATATTATATATATTAGTGATGGACGATTACCAATTTCCAGCCGATGCCGATTTCGATACCGATACGTCAAAAGTGCCGATTCCGATTCTTTGGAAACCCAAATGTGGCTTCAACTATTGAAAATGGTTGTAAATCCACTGCGATCATTTTCCAATAAACCTGTGAACGATCGTGGATATCAACTTACTTCCATGAGCTCGCATTATTTTGGTTTTGTTTAAGAGAGTATGTCAAACGAGCAGGCATAGAGCACAGCAACTCAGTTTACTCCTTTTAGTTTCTGAAAATATTTACTGTAAAGAGATCTTTCCTTTCTGCTCTTGTGTCTTCCTTTCTTATTTCCCCCTTTAATTCTTTGATGTTTAGTATTTAAATGTTTAAGCATATTTTGTTCTGGCAAAATTACCACTCCCGGGTTCCTAGTAAAAAGTGGGTTACCAGATTAAGCGATAATTTGCAATAGTTTTTTTAAAACTTTAGCAGCTCTTATGGCAAAACTGCTAACACTTTTGCATTTTCAGCAGAGTAATGTAGATTCATTTCTTTGCTGGCTGTATGTGGTGGAAACTGGCTATTGCCTCAATGATTTAATTTATGTATATATAGTAATATAACATATGTTTAAATTTTTGTATATGTTTAATTGTATATATAATTATATTATTATTTAAAATAATATTGTAAAGTTGAGATAATATGAAATTTTAACATCTTATACTTAATCGAAGTATATTATTATATATTATAGTATATATTATATTAATATATATATATTATATATATATATTAATATAGATATATATATAATATATATATTATATAGTATATATTATATTTATATATATATAGATATATATATAATATATAATTATATATATATATATATAGATCTATATATATATATATTAATATATATTATATTATATATTATATATTATACCTATATATATAAGATAATTATATTTATAATATATATACTATATATATTACTATAATTTATAATATATAATTTATTTTTATTTTTAATTTTATCTTAAATTGTTATTTAACACCACGAAAATCGGGGGAAAGGTTACTAACTCTTTATGTTGTGAGCGGCCGGACCAGTTGGCCCATACTCAATCGTCTGAAAGGAATGCACCAGCTTATATAGAGCTGTTTAGGTGATAGTAACCGCCAGCCTCAGGTCTGAACCAATCAAGACTATCCCAGCCATCGGTGGCATGGCTAGGCTCTGGACTCACAGACCTACTGTGCCGTGAGCAAGCTAATAAGGATGTACGGGTACTGTCTGTTATTGTAAAAACAAGGTTGTACCGTTGTATTGTGCTGTTGGACTGATGATGAGTGACGTGAGGGAGGTTATTGGATATATTAAATAAGATTGTGTAATTAATTAATATATCTGCTTTAAAATGCTCTGAAACTGTAATGGATAATTACAGGAAAATCTAACGAACGGCAATTTTTTCGTGTCCGGTCCTTGACATAGTTCTAAAGTAGAACAAATACACCCGAGGATTTAACAGTCCTCCTACTTCACCGACCCTAAGCATCACAAAAAACTACACCATCTGCGCGCGAGCGCCGCCACCGAACATTTCAGAAATATTATATACAACAGTATATAAAGATAAAATACTAGCTACATACCTTAACAATAAATCAATGATAATTCAATATTAATAATAATTTAAATTAATTTTAGATATTCATTTATATAAGAAATTCTCGGGTACTCTAATTTATATTCTTATCCAGTAATTCCTTCATATGTCATAAATTACTATTATAATATACATATATGCATATACTACATCAGACATAATACATAGATTAGATTTTAATGTAAACTTAAATCATTATACATAGGTTATATATTTTAACATTATACGTTCAACTATAGTTATATACTCTATAATGTTAAGATATGAGGGCTTAAATACTATAATATACGACTATATACCTTATTTAATCGAAAATACCATTGATAAATCTCCACATTTTATTTAATTTTAGATTATTTAAATATGTAATATTATATTAATAGTTATATAAAGAAATTGTAGAGTCTTATAAAATTATAATAATAATAAAAAATATTTAAAAATTGTAGATCTTAACTAGAAAATTTTAAGTTAATGAAATTTATAATATTGTATTTTTTTAAAATTTCGATAAAAATAATCAAGTTAAAAACTATGGTAATTTTAATATTCATGTAAACGTATAATAAATTATAGAGACCTCCAAATACTAACGCACTAATAACGACCATATTTAAGCAATTATACACTATTCATTCTATTAAAAATAGAATATTATTATGAATATATAAATATAATTGATTATACTATTTATAATATAATCATATAATAAAATTAAAGAGAGTTATCGTAATTCCAGTTGATCTGTAGACCAGATTGGCTACCAGGGTTTTTGAGAAAATTTGTGTATAGTTAACTTTCTCATAATTCCGAATATCGGAGGCAATATAAAAATAAAATAATAATTAACAGCTATTTTATATTTTTTAATTTAAAAATAATAACATTACATTTATTTAAATAATGAATTGATCATTTAATATAATGATTTCTTATCAATTATTAGTATATACAGCTTTAATGACTCAACTCTTTATAGCCAATGATATAAAGTATGATATATTTAGGTATTATGTTTGAGGATATAACATAAAGTACTCCTCATCACCAATAATATATGCTTATATATATATATATATATAAGGTATATATATAATATATATATATATAATATATACAATTCATAATTTGTATACTCATACCCGTACTATCTTAAAGAAGAACGAAGATATACTTATACTAAAGGCTAATAAAGGTAATAAGATAATTAATATAAATAAATATATAATATATATAAGGCTATACATGTAAATAGCTATATACTAGTAAGAAGATATAAGAGTAATAGTAATAAAATATTAATAATAGGATATATATGAGTGCCATTTGTATTGAAATAAATGCAGCCATGTTACTAGACAATATATAATATATTTGTTTTTTAAAAATTAGGAATGAAGCTTTTATTAATCCCTGTTCCAGTAAATGAATATTTGACTGTTGTTGATAACAAAAAATTTTGTTTAATAAATTTTAAATGATGGGAGTAGAAACGAAACTGTATTTTATGTCATTATTCTATGAAAAAGAGAAAACTTCTGGTCTATACATGTAATATGTTAGCGATCGAAAATGCACTGACTTTTAATATTTTTTTCGTGATATATATATAGTAGTAAAGATACAATGCGCTCTACTATGTTCAATATACGATGGTATATATATATATATATATTATATATAATATATATATATATATATAGATACTATATATATAGCGGAAGTACGATAGTATCGTATGTAGTACGGGCCTTTTATTGATCGGCTTATCGTATCGGTTAAAATGACCGATACTTAGCCGATACTTCTTAGCTATGTTTTGGGTGAAAAAATTATGAGTGAGAAACTTTTGAGCTTCGAAATGATTAAATCTTTTAAATTTTTATAAAGGAGTATTTTATGTGTTATTCCTAATTCCCTCTCGCTTTAACTTAGATTTTACCTTTCATCCTTAAATGCTCCATGTTCAGCGTTAAAATTCTTACCTATGAGCTAGAACAGCAAGAATGTTTCCATTTATTTTTATTTTATTTGTAACTTTTTCAGTTGATCCAAAGATTGTTTTTTGTACGTCAAATTATGCTAGTGAGAAGACATGAGAGGTAGTGTATTTTAAACTTATCTGAGTTGATCTATCATATTTAGATTGAGTTTGCTTAATCGGTTTACGTTATTAAAATAAGCTTGTAGCGTCACGAATAAACAAGTTTAGTGATCATTCTCTTTAATCTTGTCTATATTTGTTTACTGCGTCTTTTTATATTTTTTATTGTGATTTGGTTTAGTTGGACATGTAGGGTGTGAATAGTGGATAGCAAGTTTATCAACGTATGAGCAGGAGCTTTTACTATTGTGACCTCTTTTACGCACACTATCAATGGACATTGCGTCCTACTAAACTCTCATCCATGGACTCACTACTACATCTAACTTCTGCTAATAACCTAAAGTTTTTATGCTTCGTTGTTCTGAGACCCTAAGGATGGCAAGAGAATTTACACTGCATCACCTCACCTCGTGTATAAATATAATCCATCTATGAACTTGTTATATAAACCGTATGTATCTGCACGAGTTTTAGTAGTTATAGTGAGGGATAACTATGAAAAATATAAACATTCACCCTTTTTAAACAACGTTCATCGAATATAATCTCTTATCTCAAATCTCCTAATCTATCTCCTAATGATCTGTGTGACTATAAATGCTTTTTCCTTCTACTATATACAATATTAATTCTTTATGCTTACTTAGCTAACTAGTTCTCCTTAAACATAGAACAGATATTTTCATGCCTTTTTTTAGATACCTTACTCTCTCACGAACTGTATATTCCTTCGCATCCCAAATTTACTGAGGTATCCTTCTAATATTTAGGTAGATTATTCTATAATTTGATATACATAATAAAATCTAAGAATTGATTAGTGAGGTTCCTTTACTCTGATACTTAGATTTTATGTGATGAGGAGGATAAGCTCGAATCATTTACAGTATTCTATACTAAAATACGATCTGGGCATACTTGATAATTATAAATAACCTTAACACCATATTCCGGATCTCGATCTCACATAATCTCCACGATTTTCTAGAAACTCAACACATTAATATACTATGTTATTCTAACCACTAGTCTTTTCTATCTCTCTATATAATACACCATACCTTCGTCATTACCAACGTGATAAATCTGTACCATCACCTTATATATATCATAACTAATATTTTAATAATTACTATATCTCTATCCACATCTCTACATTTTGCTCCTTAATGCAGGTTTTTATTCTGGGCACATTTGGATCGGTATCTACGTGGTAGGGACAATTGGCTATAGCTTCTCATACGTCTAACTAAATAATTTTATATAGTTGGAAATCTTTCCTTATTATTACAAATAGATGAAAGTACAGATATTACTGCCATAAAGTGTGAAACTGTAATTGATTAATTGGATATACATCAGGCACCAGCTAGAGCAGTTCTATCTACCATTCTTGGACTGAAATCTTTTTCTCCTCAAGATCCATGGTTTTCGATCGTGCTGCTTGTTCCCTGTTCATTCATGCTAGAGACAATGCTTATCGGTAATGGAGAATATAAGTATATATAGAAAATAAAAATAAGTATAAATAAATATCATCGTTCATGACCTATATATAACCTATACCTATAAAGAATAATTATAAATAATTTAAAATGAGAATGAGAGAAGGCTCCACACCACCCAATTCTCTTCTTTGTTTATCCAATGTCCCTAAATCGCAGAACTTTGCGGAACCTAACGTATATGCGCACACGATATACACGTTACGTTCTCTGACAGAGGCACTCAAAGCGAGAATGAATATATTAAACAGGAGACAATGCTTGACGGAGCAGCCATATAGGTTATATCTACAGTTAACGTCAATCTACTGACTTATGCGACTAAATATGCCCAAAAACATCTCGTCTAGAGCAAAGCATCTGAGGTAAAATCAGTCCTTTGGCGCCTCTTATTCGCTTCTGATGATGTCTTGTTGGTTATCTATCATCGCCAAAACTGAATAACACATTGGCCAATCATCTCTTCATGCCTCTATTTTCCTCTAGATTCAACCCTGGCCACGATCTCTGGTATGATTTCTTATATTCTCTATCTATCCACTCTCTCTCTCTGCTCTCTGACAGGAGAACGTACTGATTGCCCACCTCTTTACCTGTCTTTGCATCTTATGAGTGGCATCGCGGTATGGTCCAATTAGTCTGCTCTGGGAAATCTATTTGAGGGAAACGTATAGGCAAGACGGGTGCCCGGATGGCCATTCCTTCTCCGAGTTTTTATGGAGGTCCTAGACTTTTCCGGTGCCTACCCCACCCCTCGCGTGTCGAGACGAGCATACATTGTCTATTTGATGCCTCTCGCCTAAATTACATGAGCACGTGTGATCGCCTCAGTAGTTGTTGGCTACTGCTGGCGAGACAGCCGCGGCATTATGAGCCCAAAGCACAAGTAGGAATCTCGCAAATGATTGACGTGCTGCGTGATTCGCTGAACCTACAAGCTTTAGATATTCTTTGGTCTAGACTGGATTTCATATAATGTGAACTCTCTTAGTGTCGAATTCTAGATCCTCTACTAACTTCTAAGTGAGTAATAAGGTCATTTTCTGGTGGAAATCCTATGTCCACTCTTTCCTGCTAAAAATGTATTACCAGTACGGAGCACTTACTCCTCCGATGCCTAAGAGAGAGTCTGACCTAGCTGAAATACATCACTTTTCCTATTCATATTCCTATCAAGATATATTGAGTTTTCCGTATCCACCTTTATAGAGAACTATCAAGGAATAAATTGTTTTAATTCATTAATTCATTGACATATCCAAAGCATTTGACCTAGGGTATATATATATATATATATATTAAGGCACTGAGCTGATCACTTAGCTCTTCCAAGCGCCCTCCTTATAATTGGGTATTCCTATTCTTCTATAGCTTACTTTATGAGTCTTAATGAGCTTTCTTTTTATCAAATATCTGAGCTCAATGTCGGCTTGTTGTATTTGATATGGGTATATAGTAGCGACTTCTTCTTTTATATCTGTTCTCAAATATTGTTTGGTATATTATTATATTATATTATACTTCAGGGTTTCTATAGGTCTTTATACTTAATACCTACTTTATTTCCTGCTTATGTATCATCTAATATATGAGTCTTTACTTACACTCTGCTCAACATTCTAACTCTATCCAACTCTATATTAATTTTCTAGGATGTAACTTTTGTGAACCCTCAATATTCTTATATATATATATCAACTTACTAATAGTATAATATCTACTAAATCCTGCTCCCTCATATTATATATTACCATGTATAGATATAGTATACCTCTGGTTTTCTATAATACTTATCCGATTGCTATTCTCGCCTTGGATCTGGAATCATAAATTATTATCCTATAACGGTTAGGGTATCGCTCCAAGTGCTTGAGCTATGAAATTTAATTCTTTAAATAATACCCCACTTGTACAAATTCATCTCTCTACTTAGATCACTTTAAACACTATTCTATCTACTTTCGACGAGTTTCTATCTTCAGTCTCTCCTCGTAGATACTAATAATAATAAACATCTGAAGACTAAAAGATAAACAAATTTTTTTTTTATAGTAAAATACATTCAATAACAACGGTTGGTTGCTAGGGCGGCCTCAAAGAAACTGGGTAAGTCTGTTTTAGTGTGCTCAGATAAGATACTTTTTCACTCTTTTCTCAGTACTTATCCACCTATACAAGTAGGTTCTTACTATCCGCCCTTGTGATATGGTGAGATAAAGTACTGTCGTCTCATTATCTGTGGGTAGGTGGTGAGCTAATCTATGGTTTTCATACCGGACTTATGTATATGAATTAATGAGTGTTTCGAGTTAATAGAGAAACATATACTTAGTAATAATACGTGTCCTGTACTTTCTTCTTTTAGTTTCACTTGGTACACCTTTATTAATTTATATTAGCTGAGCGCTATATATAGTAGTAATATTATGTATGTTGCGTTATTATATTCACCTATTTCTATATTAGGTATACTGTATATATATAGGTGTGACTCAAAATAGTGCCGAGCTTTTTTCACTGTGTTAATACAGTTTCTACTGTGTTGTACTGCTCACCTCGTATTAATGTCACAAGTGATGTGTCATAGTGTCGCATAATTAGTGAATATATTATATATATTATATATATATATATGTTGATATAGTTAGTTTAAATCATCCAGATACCTGGTTCAGCTGACTCAGTATAGTCATCATTATCTTATTACCTATGCCACCTCTATTTACTATGTGATTAGGATAATTCTCTTATCCTAATCATTACTCTAGTGTTTCCTTTAACTCAATATTTTAAATTTCCTACTATCACGTTATATATATATACAAGCCTGGTCTGTGCTACTCATCGTAGTGACGTTAAATTGTCACTAGTTAGATGAGTAATAATTTATTATATAAGCGAATATTCTCAATACATCCTTAACTTACTATATTGTAAATAGGGTTCTGCCCTATATATATTGAGCCGGTATACTCGCGTAGACTAACCTGTGTAATCAAAAAATAAATAAATTAAAAGGTTCTATAATTAAAGGTAAATCCTATTATTAAGCTCATATAGTATATGACACACCCAACACAAGAATGGGCACCTCCGGACCGGTTGAACCAGACTAATCTAGAATATTAGTCATATTAAAATAGCATAACCGAGGACCTTGCACACTGCTACAATAAATAAATAAATAAAATATAAAAAAAATAAAAAAAAAAAATAAAAGAGTAAAGATAAAGAGGAAGCCGCCTTATCTGCAACCCCTTATAGTAGCAACCAAGTACCCTACACTTGAATATAGTGATGACTGGGGTAGGTTTTTCAGCAAATAAAGCCTACCTGCAAGATGAGGATGTTGGATATGTTAGACTTTTGCATAAGTCTCATGGCCCAAAATTTTTATTCACCTTTCAAACGAATTCAACTATATACACAGGGAACCTCATCAATAAATAAACTGAAGAGACCAGTCATCAAGGAGCTAAATATTAGATATATTTCAATATAAATTATTGTCTAAGTCTGTGAAAATAGAGTGAATAGTAATAGGTCTTTCATGTATCAGTAAAATAACATAATAGAGATATGTATGCACTTAACCCAGTAATAGAGAATCCTTATATTACTGACATATATATTATAGTTGGACATATTAAAAATGGGTCAATGTTTATCAATTAATTATATCTCAGTACTCTATTCAGCGCACAAATATATTTATCTCAGCAAGAGACACTCATTATGATATCATGCATCGACGAAGATCGATGTCTATAATATGAAATTTAGTTAGTTGTAGGTTGACCAGTTAGGAATATATAAACAGCCCCTATAAAAGCAGGTGCTGAGCGAGAGTCTAGGAAGTCGTAGTGATGATCGGAGTCGGGATGAAGTTCGTTAGCAATAATTCCCTCGGAGAGTCTCAGTAGTAGTATCGAATAAACTCTAGTGGCAAAGTATGTAAACGGATTCGGGAGAGTCGAATAATATTAGTAGAAATTTATATATTATTAATAATTATAATTTAATATATATAATTATTTTATTTAATTATTATTTATATATAAAATTATTTATATATTATTATTATTATTATAATATTATATTTATTATTTATTAATTATATTTATTATTATTTAATTCATTAATTATTAATTTATATTTATATATTATATTATTATTATTATAATATGTAAAAGTTTTTTTGATTTTATTTATTTCAACTTTTCTTATATTTATATTTTTATAATCATAATTTTAAATTTATCATTGTAAAAATAATAGTTTTTATGGGAAATAATATTATACAGCGGAGAGATGGATAACCCGTCACTCACGTAGTATTGTTAACATAGACTTTCACGGAAACGCGATTTAATTTACTTACATACATGTAGAAAACATAACCATATTAACATGAGGATAAAATTAAATATTCAAGATAATCAGAGATAAATACACAATATAAAAAATTATCATTAAAGAAAAAAAGTAATAAATATATCATAAATAGTATAAGTGAGAGGTCAAAGACATGTAAGACCCTTCACCTATGAATACCATACCTAAACGTCAAAATTTTTTATCTCACTGGATAGGTAGTTGCAGATCGATTTATCCATAGAGTACTATTAAAAGAGGCAGCACATGTGACAGAGACATTATGTCATGGAAGAACTTCACCACTAAATAGCCGGGCAATGAATCCACAGAAACAGATATGACTGGAAAAGAAGAGATATAAATATGCTGAATTTTAGAAAATACTAAAGGATTTGGACCAGTGGTTGCCGATATGAAATGTTCCAAAGATTATTGCTGGGGACTGTTTTAGAGAGATGTTGATTATGCCCTGCGTCAACATTATCATGGTTCGTCTCGTCTTCGAGTAATCTAAAATTAACTTGCGATCGAATCTAACTTCGTAGAGCGACAGAGGAGCAGGTTAAATTGGGTACCACAACGTATTGTCCTGGCTCAGTGCGACTACCAGATGGACTACGCTGAATTTCTTGGTGGGCTAAGAGATAATGAGTGCAGCAAGATTGTTTGATTATGAGGTCAATTCACGTATGCAGTGACTGAACGTCTAAATTCTGATTTTGATAAAGCGATATGAGAACTTTAATTTAGTAGGGTCTACTAGAGAACGATCAAAAACAGTACGACAGCACAGTTCAATGCTACGCATCATCTATATGACGAGAAGAGTAGTCAGTAGAAGTTTTATGTAAAAATGAGAGGCTGTAATACGAATATCTCTACGTCTTATATGAGTTACTTTCCAACATCTCTATATATGTACATATTAATGAGATATTTGAGAGGAATTAGATGTAAATTATACCTCCCTAATATTTGTTCAAGGGAGCCGAGAATACTACCATTGTGGATTAAATCACAGATAATTAAACTTTTATAATGAGAGTAAGTGCAGAAAGTTTCTTGCACATTTTCAAAAAGTTTCCTCCAAGTATACTGAACATATAGGTTGAGTATGCTCTGGAAAACTATAAAATTTTATACGATTAAATTTTTTGTTAATATAGAATATCGCGTGTGAGTGAACATAAGGAATCCATTAGTTTATAATAATCAAGCTATATCTCGTAGTAGTTATTGACATTACTTATATCGTACCTGTATAAGATAATAGTGGAGACCTCCGTCATGAATTAATAATATAATATTTATTTGATATGTCTATAAAAAACCATAGATATTATTAAGCATTATATTTAACACTATAAGTTTATTGTATAGTGTGAGAATTTATAAGCATGACAACTCTATATTTGAAATTTCCATATTTGTAATGTAACATTAAGACTATAAGGTATATATGATTTATTTTTCTCCTAATAAATATGCTTAAAACCACATCCTTGAAAAACAACAAAAAATCACAAAGGGAGAATATTCATAAGTAGTTTAAGTTTGAATTAATGAGACACTGCATTTTTACTTGTTTCTATTATTTATTTACCTTTCATCAAATATTGGCAGGTTACTCTGATTTAACTAAATACCGCCATACCTTTTGGGTTTTAAGACTATAACAACTACTTTCCTTAAGAACTTTCATTTAAATATATAAGGGTATCTAATCCTTGTTTATCCTTTAAATTTTAAAGGCTTGCTAGAGAGAACCTTTTTAAAGAAAAATTTCACCTCTTTTTTAAAGGTTAAAATTCCCACCTATCCTTTGAATATAGTTAACCCCCTCCAGTCTAACCGCGACTGCTGGCACTGATTTTATCGGGAGGGCGCTGGTCCAGGAAATTAACCAGATCCCAAGTTTAACTATTAGGGATAAATGAAGGGCAACTTCTTTTGCTCTAACTTTTATCTACTTTTAAGATCACATATAGAGCACTTTTACTTAACCAATAGGCCAAGGTAAAACCTTCAAATATAGGAACCTTCCATTATAGCCTGTAACAGAGGCCCGCCTCTCGATTTTGGCTTTATTTTCTAAAATGATTATCCTTTATAATTCATTAAAATTAATAGCTCTACTAATTTGTATTTTATTAAGGGTGGCTTTTTTTACTCATCTTGAGCGTAAATCTTTAGGGTATATTCAAAAACTTAAAGGGCCTAATAAGTTAGAGGTAAAGGATATACTTCAACCTTTCAGGGACGCTATCAAACTTCTCTCTAAAGAAACTTTAATTTTAAATTCCCCTCACCAGCTGATTTATTTTCTAAGACCTTGCACGGTTTTACTTATCTCTTTACTCCTATGGTTATCCTTCCCTTCTTCCGTAAGTAGAATAGAGGTACACCTTTCTATTATTTTTATTTTATGTTGCCTCTCTGCAAGGGTATATATATCATACTCTTAGGGCAGGTTGAGCTTCTAACACTAAATATGCAATATTAGGGAGTTTACGGGCTGTAGCTCAAACTATGTCCTACAAGGTCAGGTTTGCTATTATTACCTTGAGATTAGTAGCCTTATCCTCCTCTTTTAATACTTATTCATTCTTATTTAGTTTTACCTTCCCTATCTTAAAGATTAGCCCTATTTTAGCTGTTCTATGGTTGACTTCTGCTATAGCAGAAACCAACCGTACCCTAATCATTTTCAGAAGGAGAATCTGAGCTTGTCTCAGGTTTTAACACTGAATATACGGCGAGGGGATTTGTTCTATTTTTTCTAGCTGACTACAGGAGGATCTTGTTTATATGTTTTATTTTTAGAGCTCTTTTTATTAATCCAGCTGACCTAAACTCCCTTCTTACATTTTGGAACCTCCTCTTGGCTTATGTATTTATCTGGGTTCGAGCTACTCTCCCTCGACTTCGGTATGATACATTAATGGCCCTCGCTTGGAAAATCTTTCTCCCCATCTCTATCAGGGCTCTTTTTTTTTGCTTTAAAAGTTATCTAACCTATCTCTTCTTCTGAATGTAAATCACCTGTTTTAATAAACTATAGTTTAATTCCTTTCGATTCAACGCCCCTTCCTTCTATTCAAAAAAAGTACCTAAGGTTAAAATTAACAAGAAGACCATCCTAATAAAGACTCAAATCATATAATTTACCCTTGGGACAGCTCCTACCACCAAAGGTAATAGTTAAGCAATCTCCACATCAAAAATCATAAAGACTACAGCGATCAAAAAGAAAATAGATAAAAAAATTGAGCTGCCCCCTCCCTAGGGGGTCAAACCCACACTCAAAAGGAGTGCCTTTTTCAAAATTTGAACTTTGCATGCTCCCTAGTAAGGGGGATAGGAGAAGAAGGGTAGTAGCAATAACTAAGATAACAACCATTCTAAAAATTAAAAATTTTATCACCTGCAGACCTTTTGGTTCGAAACCAACTGGACTCTTTATACTATAGAAGAAAGTCCCTCATCAGTAAATAGAAATATATAAATATAACCATACCACATCTACAAAATGCCAGTATCAAGCGGCCGCCTCAAACCCAAAATGATGGGTTGCAAAAAAATGTGCCCTTACTATACGCCCTAAACATACTAAAAGGAAAGTAGTCCCAATAACTACATGGAGCCCATGAAACCCAGTAGTTACAAAGAAAGTAGCCTCATACACTGAATCTGAAATAAAAAAATAAGCTTCCATATACTCAAATGCTTGGAGGCTAGTAAAATAAACCCCATGAAAACCCGTCAGCTATAGACCATTGATTGCCTCTGAATGCTCTTGGTGAAGTAACCTATGGTGGGCTCATGTTACAGTAGCCCCTGATCTTAGTAAGATCACATTATTTAACACGGGGATATTAAAAGGGTTTAAAGGCCTAACCCCTTCAGGAGATCAAACCCTGCTTAGATTTATCCTTGGTATTAACCTACTATGAAAAAAAGCTAAAAAAGAATGAAAAAAACAAGACCTCAGAGATAATGAACAAAAGTATACCACATTGAAGCCCTTTATGAACTTTAATAGTATGAAGACCTTGAAATTTCCCTCCCGCACTACATCCCGCCATCATTAAACTACTGATAGTAAAACCCTAACCCCTCCTACTATAGGGAGGTCTGTAGAAAAAATTAAACCATTTTACTAGACCTCTGGTAAGTAAGAAAGCCCCTAATGAACTAGTAAGTGGCCAGGGTCTGGGAATCACAAGATGAAAAGTGTGGTGGTTAAAACTTATCATTTAAATTTCTCTTGAATATAAAACTCGTAAGACCACAAATACATGAGCCTGAAAAGAAGCCACAGCTACCTCTAACACAACTAATAAAATCTGTAAAATTACCACCCTTAATACCCTGTTGAAATTAAAAATAGAAACCTCATTACTTACCAACGTGAGTAAGAGGTGGCCTGCAATCATATAGGCCATCAATTGTACATCTAATGTTGTTGGGCGGATCTACCTTCTTACACTCTCAATAATAACCATAAAAGGTATAAGAACAATAGGGGTACCTTGTGGTATCAAATGAGCTGATATCCATTTAATATTTCTAAACCAACCATAACTAAAATACCCTAATCATAAAGGTAAAGCTAATCTTAATGTTACTGCTAGGTAGCTTGTAGCTGTAAAAATATAAGGAACAAGTCCTAATGTATTATTTATAAGAATAAATAAAAATACAGCTGTAAATATAACAGAGGTGATCTTACTTTGGGTGAAAAAATAGGTTTGACCTCAGAATACAACTTATTCAAAATAAAACCTACCCAACCTCCTCTACGTGAATTAAGACCTCACTTACCTATAGGGAATATAAAAAAAACAATTCTAAAGGAGATCCAATTAAAGCTCATACCCACCCCTGACGAAGGGTCAAATACTGAAAATAAGTTCGTTATCATTTTCATGAATACTTTACCTTACCAACTTTAGTACTTTTTATATTTATATTCTTCCTAACTGAAAAGTAAACTAAAATCGTATATACTACCGTTAACCCTAAGACCATTATTACCAATAACCTAACCCAAGGAAGTGGACTTATTTGGGGTATAGTACTCAAACTTAAGATTGGCAACCTTATATTATTTAATTAAACTAACTTCTTTGTGAAAAGATTACAAACCTTTCGCCTATCCTCGGCCAACCTGCTAACCTTCTAACCAAAATAAAAATGCTTTTAATAGAACCACCTCTAAAACAATAGGTATAAACCTATGGTTGGCTCCACAAATCTCGAAACACTGCCCATATAAGGCACCTGTACACTCAGTTATAAACCTTAATTGATTCAATCGACCGGGCAAGGCATCAACTTTAACTCCCAACCTAGTTACAGTTCACGAGTGAATTACATCAGAAGCTGTGGTCAAGATACGAACTTGTGTTAATAATGCTGCAATATTTCGGTGGTCCACCTCCAGCACACGAAAACTATCTGCTCTTAATTCCTTCTCAGGAATTATATATGAATCAAACTCTATAGTTCTAAAATCCGAATATTCGTATCTCCAATACCACTCGTGTCCAATAACTTTGATTGTTAGCATTGGGGTCCTTACCTCATCTAATAAATAGAGAAGACGCAAAGATGGGAGAGCAATAAACAGTAAAATCAGTGCAGGTAATACAGTTCAAATTATTTCAATTAACTGGTTCTCTAACAACAACCGATTAATAAACCCACCCACCAATATCCTCAATATGATAAAACCTACACCTCTAATAATTAAAGTAATAACAATTATAGTATGGTCATGGAAAAAGATCAGTTGCCTTATCAAATTAGAAACCCTATCTTGCAGACCCAGTCTGTTTCACCAAGGCATTTTTAAAGGTTTCTACCTTATAAGGATTTTAACTCCTCTACACTCAACTGCTGCTTTAGAGTTAGAAAGTTCTTATTGGGATTTCATCATAACTATGGCATGCAGGGCGGTTGGGGTGAAATCACTCCAAGGAGGAACTCAACCTTTATAAAGCTATATAATAATGCTCTGACAAAAGAGCCTCTCAAATAATTAATAAGAATATCATTACAGAAACACAGAAAGTAAAGACCCGATGGAAGAAACCAATTTTCAAAATCTATAAACATCAGGATAATCAGAATATCTGCGTGGTATTCCTCCAAGCCCTAAAAAATGCTGAGGGAAAAACGTAAGGTTTACTCCGATAAACATGATTAAAAACTGAATCTTTAATCAAAAACTCCTTATCTTTAACTCAGTAAATAAAGGAAATCAATGTACCACTTCCTTAAAAAAATAGCAAACAGTGCCCCTAAAGATAAAACATAATGGAAATGAGCTTCCACATAATAAGTGTCATGTAAGATAATATCAATAGAGGAATTAGCTAAGATCACACCTGTTAAACCACCTAATGTAAATAAAAAAATAAACCCTAGAGTCACGACCAAAGCTACGTCCACAGCTGTCACTCACACCTTTAACTGAAGCCCCAAGTAAGAGTTGCTCTCTCTCGCTAAAAATCTTTAATCCCTGAGGACCAGGCAATTAATATATAGTTAGCTGAAGTTTATACATACACGCGGTAGTCCTACGATCCATCCCAACTGTCAATTCACTGTGAGTCGGTCCCAATCAGCTAACAATACCCTAATAACCCCTGATAGCGAACTATTGCGTATAATCATCCCTTAATGTCCCAATTAAGCTTCTTTTGTAGCTATAGACTCTTGCTCCTAACACAAAGTGATTATGGGGAGAATTATTCCAAAACGCTAGTTTAGCATCAGATATATAAACCTCAAAATGTGTGTGAGTCTAAAAAAACCATAAACAAATGTTGGATAAAATGCGATCTCTTCCTCCCATCTAGTTGATCAAAAAAAGAAAAGTATTTACGTGTATCCGGTCTTAGAATATTGTTAACAATATGTTAATAGCCGGCCTGCTTTAAAACCAGGTGAGTGTAGCAGCAAAGTGTAATGAAAAGTGAATGTCCTATACCATTTAAAAATCAGACTACAACCAAGAGAGAGCGCGTATCACCGATCTCCTTCACCTCCCCATCAGCGTCTATTAGCTACTGTGGTACATTCACAAGATTCACAAGCCACTGAAAAGTTGAAAATTCTACAGCTAAAATGAATGGGAAAAAACCCTAAATCTACTGAAGCCCCTCTATGAGCAATTCCTTCTTGCTAAAGGGGGGTAAACAGTTCAACAAATACAAACCCCTATCTTTAAAAAATATCCTCATATCTTAATAATAATATTTAAATGAAGGGAAGAGAGTGTTAATCTTATATTATTTATTCGAGGAAAAAGCTATATCAGAGTCCCCTAATATTTTCACAGCGTACTAACCAATCTACCAAACCCCCACAATTATAATAGGCCTATAACTAATAAAGAAATTATTACAAAGAAAGTTTTCAACTTGCTAATTAAATACATAGTCTATTCATCCCCACAATATTATACTTGCCCAGGTTTCACCTAATTCCAGAATGTGAATTAATTTATTCTAAGAGGCATGTTCCAACTCTAGCTCAAATACTCATAAGCACCAAATACAAACATACAATGTCCCAATATCTTTATGAGATATGTAGAATAAAAACAAACGTTTGTACCCCATTACTTTAAAAGCTTCCAAGCGATAGGTTGTAGACCTGTAAAAGAGATAAATTAAAAAAAAAAATCTCAAGTACTTGCAATTACCTTGAGAATATACAATTTATTTGTACGAAAGAGACCTACACTTATAAACAGCTTCAGATTTATAAACAGCAGACGGCATAATATATCAAAATTTCCATAAAAAAATGAGCTAAAAAAGTACAAAACTAACAACTATTTTAATTCAATAAAACGTTGTTGAGCCACTGGATCTTCTCAAAGAAGTTTGTGAAAATTTTAGTAACTCGCTAATATATATATAAGTAAATAATAGTATAATGTAATGGTTCTTATAAAGATAAAAACTAATAAAGCAAAAGGATCTGTAAATGGAGCTATCAGGGAAAGTAATCAACACTTAACAAAAAATCTTAAAAAAGGAGGTACTCCTCCTAAAGAGAGTAATCTAATTCTAAAAACAAACCCATGCCAAAATGGAGTTTCAGATCTGCAAATTTCCACTAAATCATATATCCCAAAATGGCGAACTAATATTACAACAGATATTAATATTATGCCGTATACCCTAAAACAAACAGACAACAGATATTAGGACCAATTAAAGGAGTTATCACCCAACCTATATGGTTAATAGAAGAATAAATTAAAACCTCTCGTACTTTTAACTCATTTAATCCTCCCAAAGCCCCTACTACTCCAGTTATAATTACAGTTAAATACATAAATTGGCCTAGCATAAATAAATCACAATGGTACAATTATGATAAAGAGGCAATCTTTTGAAGGGTTCTTAAAACAGGAAACTTAGATCATTTAATCTGAGATGCTACTACAGTGTACCAGAAATGGAAAGGTGCAACTCCAGCTTTAAGTAATAACCCTACACTTATATAAAGTTTTAATGTTAGATCATAACTTGAAGTATCCAACCCTCTAATTAAAAGTAGAATGGATCCATTAGCTTGAGCTAAAAAATAAAGAGCACAAGATCTTCCTTCTGTTTTTCTTTTAATTAAAAAAGGGATAAAACATAATATATTTTTTTCTAACCCTCCTCATACCCCTACTCATCTTCTATAGATTGCAATTGAAATCCCAGCTAACATTCTAGTTGTAAATAAAATTCTAAGGGGTGTGCTAAGCACAATTCAGAGGTCAAACCATCAATGGGGTATGAACCCATCAGCTTTTTTAGCTTATCTTAAATTCTTCTTGTCCTTTCTCCAAGTAATTTATTTATTGTCGTAGTATTCCTAAGTGTTTACTGCACGTAAGATTTTGAGCCTTAAAGCACCTATTACTGTCTTATTTTTATTCAATAATTACTTTTTAAAATACTATATAATTCTACCTTAAAGGAAATAAATAAACTAAACATTAGTTATGTACCTTTAGTATCAGGGAGGTTTAATCTGTACTTGGTTCTCTACCTTGAAAAGATTAGAACTATTTATGTTTCATATTTAGGTTTCAGTCTATTTAGTTACACATTTATAGAAAATTTTTTTTAGCAAAATTTTATTCTTTTAGCAGTCGGACCTCATGCTTCTTACTCCAGCTAGCGTTTTAACTTCAGAGTAATTCTTAAATTCACTCCACTTTGAAAAATGAGGATTATCACCTGACATAAATATTTTAGGTAAATCACCAAAACTATTTATTAATGAAACAATAAACGCTTTAACTCAACATTATAGGTAACTTATCCATATTCGATAACACAAATTTCCTATTTGATCTAAATTCTTCTTACTTAAGCTTTTACTAATTAACTTTAAATTTAATAATAGACCTATTAGTAAAAATTATTTATATTTAAATTTCAACATTACTTAAACTCAAAATTTAATTAACAAAAACTAAAGAGCGTAGCCTCTTTCTTCCGCCTATACTTTTAACAAAACAACTCTTTTCATTTAACCCATTCAATAGTTAACGGTCCTGCATCAACTGAATTAGAAGCGGCAGGAGTATTCAGTGGAGCTAGCTAAGAGTCCAGTCTATTAATAATTAGATAGTTACAACCACTTAGATATGAAAGGTCTGACGAAAAGAATAATTTCTTACTCTATAGAGTCATATTTAATAAATAAAAATTAAAAATAGTGTATCATTCATTTTTCAAGGCCTAAACGCCCCTAAAACCTTTTTGGGGGTGTCACGTCTTTTGTGCTGAAGGTAAATTTATATCAATACACATGAGATGGAACTCAGGTAATCTTTGACCGAACACTTCATTATAACTTATTTTTAGCTCTTCCATGGAAGAGGCTTATTGTGATATAAACTCTAGCACAAGCTTCAATCACCTCAGCTGTAACCTTCGTTCCCAGCATATTTATTCTATTTAACTCTTGTTTATATGCTTGTTTATTTCCTAACCCATATTTGATCTTATTTTCACGCACTGCTTTTTACGTGATACATAGATGTGTAGGTTTTTTGAAACAAATGTACGGTCAATTCCTTGAACAGTGAATCTCCCCCTCCTGGCAGATACTTTTATACCTCAGTACCGTACAGGACGTTTTAAATATTAAAATTTTAATAAAAACTTCTATATTTATCATATTCAAGCGCTATTAAAACACTTACTTTAGCTTAGCTACCTTTTATTTAAATTTTTTAAAGGTCTTCAAATTTTTTTTACCAAGTTATTACATCACACACCAACTTAACAATTAATAGCTATATAGCCCTACATATCTCAACATTAAATAAGCAACTACCATATAAGCTTCCTCTTAGATATTAAAAGGTAAACTAACCTCTCATTGCCTAACGAAAACCACTCTACCTTAAAGGAAACTATCAACCCACTATCCCCCTTCAAAAAAAAAAAAACACTACTACAATTAAAACAACTTGCAATTTTTAAATAATTACATATTCTTCAATTAGTTTTAACTGTTTAAAAACAGGAATGAAATATTGTTGTATCATATCATTTCTACCAACATACCTATTAAAAACTACGGAAAATATATTAAGAAAAATAGAAGTATCAAATCTAACTTACTATAATCTTAAAAAATATACAATATAGATAACACATAATAAAAAACCTTAAGAAAACCTTGTTACTACATAACTTTTGTCAGTAAGTCTATTTAAAGTCAAAGATATTGCTATACTTTCGCTATTAATAAAAAAATCATTTATAATTTCAACGACAACTAGTTTAAATAAAACACTTTAGGTGTTTTGATAGATACATAAGATCTATATATATATATTATAAAGATTAAAATTCAAATCCCATTACAGTTGTTTATAATGCACAGTTTAATTAATTTTCTTTTCTTTAATCTCTAATAACTGTTCATTTTACAGTTTCAAGGGACCTGATGCCATAATTTAGTTACCCTAACAACACATATTTATTTTACAGTTTTAAAGAGCCTGCTGTTCAATTAGGAATACATTTCTATTTGCCAACTCATCGTTCACTACATCTCATATCTCTGCACCGGGAGGTCAATGTGCGAGCAGCTTTTAGTCCTCTTTCACTGTATTGCATATTCTTTTATACCCTTAAAAAACAGAGCGTAGCAATACAAAATATAATTCAAAAACCAGCAGCTTTATTAATCTAAAAACACTCCTGATTAAATTTTTATCAATCTTTTTTACTTTCCTTTTAATTTTTATTTTATTTTTACACCCCTTTTTTTTACCTCTTATATTACCTTTTATTTAGTTTATTATTAATTAGTATTATTTAACTTTCTTTTACTATTCCTATTTTCTTCCTTATATACATTTACCAAGCATTTTTTATCTTCATTAAATTATTCTCTCTAGATATCTCTTTTTCCTTTTTTTGCTTAATTTTAGTTTTTTTAACTATCTTTATTTATAATTTTTAAACGAAGACTTTACTCTTGTATTTCAGAATCTCATAAAATATTACCTAGCATATAATAAAATCTCTTTTTCATTCACCTATTTGAATGCTCACTCATTATTTAATCTTAATTTCTAACCTTGTAAGGTCTACTAAACTTAATTCCCATTCTATTAACTTAATATGAAGCCTTCTTACGTTCCTACTTTGATTTTTGAATTTTTAGATTGACGAAGTAATCTCAACTTGAACGTATACAAGCAGAGTACTGTGTATTTCATTCAATATTTTCCTATATAGTTTTTGCTTCCCCTCCCTCTATATTGACTCTATGTTTCCTAATATTGACATTCGATTCAACAAAACAACTATCTAACCCCTCTTTAACTGTATTTGATACCTCCCATAAAAAAACACCTTCAACTAATTATATCAAACCTATATATCCATTTCTACTATTTTTGAACTCTTCTCTGTGTTAAACTCCCTCTCATATTCTCATCTCTCCATTTGGAATGACTTCCTAAAAGCTCCATTGGTTTAAGCCCGCCTTTAGCAAAGAAGTGTCTTATCTAGCTGCAATTCCTTCTTAAATTAGGAGGGATTATGTATCCCGTTTTGCGGTATGTAATAATTCTTTAGTTTACCGGCCAATTATTTCTCAAAGAGATATTAAATCTCTCTCATCAGTTGCTTATATATCTTTAGTAATAGCAGTTGCGTTAACCTTTTCATCTTGAGGTATTAATGGGAGCTCAATTTATTATAATTGGACATGGGTTTTGTTTATCAGAATTGTTTTGTATTTCTAATATAATTTACGAACAGAATCTAACTTAGATGAAAGGTGTTCTTTTATTAAAAGGAATTCAATCCCTCTCTCCTTCGTTGGCTATAATATGATTTCTTCTATGTACATCTAACATAGCCGCCCCTCCAACACTAAAGTGATTTTTTAAACTTCTCATTTAGGTTACAGGTCTGTAAAACATATGAACAATAAGATTTTAACCTGAATTTTAGTGATGTACTGAGTTTGGACTCAAGGACTGAACTAAATTAGCCATATCCATATCCAAGAAGAGTAAGTAGAGGAGGAGAAAATATTGGTACAGATTTTAACCAAATACTCAGCTTCCTTAAAGCTGTCCTAGAACCATTGTTATGTAAGGTTACCAAGACAACAATTTTTTGCTTTTATTTAATGAAGTGAGGTTTATGTTGTCCAATACAAATATAAATAACAAAAATAATTTGAACAATGGTATAGATATATAAAATTAGTGATGACATTAATCTAGCAAGATTTCCATTGCGTTTGGAACACTTGAATTTAATTAAACCATACAATTTGCATAACCAAATAACAACATTTAAGCAAATATCATCAGGTAAATGTCGACAGCAATTCATTGCAATAGACAACTAAAATGATTCAATCAATGTGAATTCTTTTCGAACTATTTTGTTTAATGATCAATATTATTTTTGAATAATTAAATAGCTACCCAAGATATAATAAAATATTACGTGAACTCTTCTCATCATACAATATTGGAATAATAAGCCAGATCTCGTTATAATAATTCATTTATATTAACCATCATATTACAATGAGATTTAATTGGCAACAGACCAGAGATATTTTTCATCGAGTCATTATACACATTGACGAATTTAATTTTTACAAATGCTGGACATTAAATGGTATATGACCAGGTATAAAGGCTGATCTGTATGCACAGACCATAAGCCCTATACATATAGCGCTTAAACACAGTTCTGTTCAGTCATTTTAATTAAAAACAGCATATACAAACGTAACTTCCTTACGATATATGTAAGCGGTTTGTCGTTTATTTAAACTATCTTAATTATGATTGGAAGTATTGGTCCTTTTTAGCTCTACATAAGTTTTCAGAGTAGAATATTGATTTACATTTATGATAAGATTTTGTCACAGAATTATGATTGTCAAATGGTAATAAATTCTAGTTTATTAATGGATTTGTGATTTTTCAAAATAAATTTGCTAAGCGCTCATTAGGGTCATGAAAGTTTCTAAAATTTCTTTGAGACCTAAGAACCCTGCGAAATTTAATGTGAGTGCAAACTGAAGAGGTAGAGACCACGCCTTAGCAAGGAATCTATTAATCTATGGAATTTTAAAACAAGCAGTCTTTTGTGATTCCTTAATTTGTTACAAACGAAATTGCAGCACTACAGAGACAGTTGACATAGAATTATTGCAAAGAATTGTTTTAAGATAGGAGACTCCGAGTTCTTATTATATAAATAGATGCGTACTTATTTAGTCCTTTAAGCACAATTAGATGATGTGCTTTAATTTTAACCAAAACTTGTTTCTTTACATGCTAAAGTTTTATCGTATTATTATAATATATAATCTAATATATGTTAAATATAATATTTTATATAAATATATCACTTAATTATTACTTTATATATATAGTATGATATATATATATCATATATATATATTAATAATATATTATATTATATATATATATATATTCTGCTTACCGTTGGTAATAAAACGTGTTTGGAACAGAAAGATATATTAAAGAATTCTAACTGGGGAAGAATTACGAAAGACAAAATCGAAACAATACGGACACTTTTGGAAAGTAAAGTTCTCAAGAGATTGAGCTCTTGACGAAGTGAAAATTTATATACACTAAATGATAAAAATTTTATTTTTCATATTTTAATGATTTTTAAAATATATGATTGCTTAACTTATAAGAAATGAATTGTCGATATTGCATAAATAGGTCATAAAATCTGTCGAAGTAAGAAGTATTAAATTTACTATTTTAATGTACTTTCTTTTGGTACTACTAGATTTTTTACTGAATCAGTTTACTTTTATAGTTTTATACTTTGTAAGAAGACATTACAAGGATCAAGCGATTTCAAGTTACATTTAGCAATAAGAGAATAAAACGCCAATAAATTAAAATAAAAGCAAAAGTGTAGCTTGGAAATTTAAGCATCAGTAATCAATATTATATCTTTCTTGAGATGAGTTTCCTACTGTTATCATTACTTTGTCCTACGATGAAAACTTCAAAATCAAGGGTTTTTACATTGCTATGGCATACCTTATTCTTATGATGAAAATATATTATTTTCATTTGAAATTTACGCATACTATTGATGTAGAGCGAATAGTACACTCAAACAGGGATTAAGATTTAATAGAAACCACTCTTAATGCGCATGACCTCTTTGCTGATTAAGAAGTAAATTGTCTACCATTAATGGTCAGGAACGGAGACTTACAAACCACGGAACGCTTCTATATTACTATGTAATCTAATATTCGACCTTTGATAAGCTCACGAAGAAGTATATACTTCAACTTATTGTATTATATTAAATTCGTTAAAACAGAAAACACATTCATAGTTAACGATTATTAATATTATTTCTATTTATACAATAATTATATAGACATTTTCACAGCGTAATTTATATCAGAGGATTATATACCAGATCTAAGTGTATTGATTTAAGCGGAATTACACACAGGTTGCGGAGCTTGAAGTAATGGGATCAATTAAGTGCCTCCAGGTGTTAAATGCGGAGATCCCAGTAATAAACGTACTGCAGGCCTAAATATTTAAGTGATTGTGGGTAACCTAGAACACCTCACAAAGTTTTTAGCAAGTTTTCTTGTAGAATAAGAGCCGGTGCAAGTGTACTTACAGGAGAATAGTAAGTGCAGAGTAAAAGAGAGTAGGATGGGCAAAAGAGTAAGCGTCTCTACCAATTAGAAGTGAGTGGTTGCTATGCACAATTGTTGAAGAGGTGGTTAATAATAATGAGGATCTGATAAAAAGGGATAGAAGTGAGGGTTTAATGTTTGAAGAAAAAAGGTTGGATGTGTTAGGTTTGACAGAAACTAAGCTGAAAGGATAGAAGGAGATTTGGTCTTTTGGAATATTTTAAGGGTAGGATTTCTGCGCATAGAATTATTTACTGGAAAGTGTATGGGTAAGGTTAGGGCTAAGTTTAGTTATTAGGATCTATTTCAAAGTCGGATTAAGGGGTAAAAGTGTGTAGGAGGTGAGTCATCCCTTAAAACTTGCGGTCACTGGCTGGCGAGCGGCGAGCTATGTGACAATTTTCTAGAAAATTGCTTTTGAAGTCGTTAGTGCCTGTGTAATTAATAAAAATTATTGCATTTATTAGTTGGCTGTAGTATTTAGCCTTATATTGTTCTGTATAATCTTCGAAATTAGTATTGAACTTAATTTTTCTTTGTAAAAATTTTGCAATTTAAACGGTTGACCTACTCGGCTCATCCAGTAGAGTGTAGTAGGCCCTAGTTTTTTTTTTTTCTTATGACATATCCTTGTGGTTAAGTTAGTCACATCTCTTCATACGACTATTATATTGTATCCATAAAGAAGTCTGACTTACGTAAATAAAGTTTCCTACTGCTGCTAGGCCTTTATAAATTCCTAATTAGGTCTAACCAAGTCTTCATTGAAATATGGAACCATACGAAGTCTTAGTAAATCAACCAGTAGTTATAGACAATGTAAGTGAATCGAGTTTTCATTATTATAAACAATTTTTTGTTTCATGCATTCAAATGTATGAGATAATAATTTTCTCATTCTGAATGGTTAGAAAAAATGAACGTAGTAGTGCAAAGGGTGTCATCCCAGATTTATAAAAATCACAGGATATTATATTATATGGTTTTTATTATAAGCGTTCTCAGAAAAAGCTCAAAAAACATGTAAGGTTATATAAATATAATTTTAATATGTATATTATAGCTTTAGTATTTATAAAAGTTTGTATGTTATTATTATTTATTTATTCTATTTAGTATTATTATTTACTTATATTATTTTATACATTTATATACATTATTAAGTATATATATAGTATGTGTTTTTATACTGTCTATTATATATATATAATTATATAATATATATATATATATATAATATATATATAATATATATATATATATAATATATATATAATATATATAACATATAGTAATGTTATAATAAGATATATTATTTGAGTTTATTATATTAGATAGTATCTTTATATATGCATGGTTATTATATATTATAATTATATATGGATAATCTTTTATATTATATAATATAGTATTTTATATATTTAGATATATAGTATAAAATATATTTATTATTATTTATTATTATTTAGTATTATATTAATTATGTTATTATTTACTTATTAGTTTATTCAGTGGATTCTCTAAGTTTCGAGTTCTTCGTTTTTTCATCACAATTTTTGAATCTATACTATAAAGTTCTATATTAAATATTCCTTACAAGGGTTGCAAAAATACCAGGATAGATAATTATCAGCAGTAGAATAAACAGGGAACTCTGCGAATGATAAGAGTGTCTTAAAGACAGTTATATGGTCAATTTTCATCATAGGGCAATAATATTTAAACAGAAAGTATAATAGCGTAAGAAAATTAACGACAATTGTAACCTCAACAAAGTACTCCAAACTAGAGAGGGTGTGTATATACATTCTAAAGGGTTCTGATTGTGATTTCTATTATTATTATCTCAGATATCAGCATTCAATTTGAGAATATTATCACAGAATGGAAATATTATTTAGGTGTGACATTTAAATCGATATCAATATAGAACTTGAAAGAGTTTTAATTTAAGTTTTCATACGTTATTAGTGGTGAATTTGTTGAGGAACTGGTGGTTGGAGCTTTGAAGGGTATTGAGAAGTCGCCTCAGGTTTGTGGGTTCTCTGGTAAAAATCTCTGTTGGACAGCCTAATCGAGTGTGCGAATAGAAAAAAGTGGAGTGCGGGAATAAGAGTCAGGAGACTAGAGTGTAGAGTAATTATGGGTGAAAGTGGTGAAAATGTCTTAGTTTAGAAGAATTTGTAGGAGTGCATTTTATTACTGCTGTTACATTTGATGGTCTTGTTCAAGATCAACAATGGTGAAGATTAGTGGGGTTTATATGGTCGGATTTTTATAGGTTTGTGTGCTGTTTTTTTAGCAAAAGTTGGATGTAGCTTATTGGGTTTTGTATTACATGAAATAATAAGCTGTAAAGGATAGAAGAGATGGACTTTGGAAAATTTAAAGGTATGATTTCGGGGGTGAACGTAGAAAGATGAAGGGCAGGTAAGGGTAGGAATGACTGTTGACGGGTGATGGGATAGATTGTTAAAGAGTTGCCACATAGGTGAATGCAAGAAATGAAGGTATGTGGGTTGAGAAATGGTGAAATTTTGTGGGTGGAGTGAATGTTTGGTTTTATAATATGCGCGTATGCACAGTAATTGGAGAAAGGATGAGGAAGAGAGAAGATTTTGGAGTAATTGAATGAATCGTTGGAAACGTTTTGGGGTTAATATAAAGGAGTTGTTATTAGGTAGATTTGCAATGCTAGTTAGTGGTGAAAGAGAGAGTCAGGTGCGTTGTTTAGTATGAATATTATAGGTCCTGTATTGTGGTAAGTTTGGTGATGTTAAATTGGATTGAGAGAGTATTTTTATGAGTTTATGGTGTTGATAGTAAGATTGGTATGTTGGGAATATCTATCACCAGACGATGTGAAAAATCATAAGTTTACCATGGAAGATGAGAGATTAACGGGAGTGGGGAGGGCGTTTACTTCAGGTAATATGTGCTGTATATCAATCATTAAGGATAGAGTAGCTGTTACTAGCATGTAAATGTTATTCAGAGGGGCAAGGTAGGGGTTACTGATCACTATTTGGTGGTTGCCAGGAGGTTAAGGGTAGGGGGAGTAACGGTTAGAGAAAGAGAAAAAAAGAGGTGAATAGAATTTGAAAGAGTGTTGTGAAAATTTGGAGATGAGACTATTGTTAGACGGTTTAAGGAGGGGTATGGAGGATAGATGGAGGGACGTGAGAGAGACGTGGAAATTATGTGAGGATGTGGAGGGGAGAGTGGAATGGATGATCTACAAGAAGACAATCATGTGAATGAGGTCCAGAAGGATAACTAGCGGAGGTTTAAAAGGTGGAGCAAGTAAGAATGGTAAAGTAAGTGAATGGTGGGAGTAGATGAGGGTTGATATAGATTGTGAAAAATAAGAATATAGAGGTTATGAGTAACATTTGGTTGGGGAGATTAGCGAGTAAGGGTAATAGGTCTGGAGTGAATATAGTAGGGTTAGAGTGGAAGCAAGAGGGCAGTATCTTGGAGATGGGGAAGAGATATTGTAATAATCGTAGAGTCTGAAAGTGAACAGAAAATTTTTGATAGAGCAGGTAGAGCAAGATATTCTGGAAAGAAGTAAATAAAAACAGAAGGAAGAGTACGAGTGTGTTTAGGAGTTAGAGCAGTTAAGGGTAGGTTGCGATGGGGAAATGAGAAGGTGAGTGGGGATAGGGTGAGAAAAGATTGGACGCGGGAATATTTTAGACGGTTATTGAAGTTGAATGGCGCTTGGTAGAGTTGAGGGAGGGATTTTGCAAGAGGTCGCGGGAACTGGGGAAATATGAACAACACAAGGAAAATTATCGTAAATATATACATAGACAATGGTAAAGTAATTCAAGGGCTTGATAATCTATAAAGTAGTTAAAGCGTTTGGTTATCTGTGAAATCGTACAGTAAGTGCTTGTTCAAAGTAGTACAAATCTATGAATTCCATTAGAGATGATATGAGTGGAAGTGTCGTAGCAGTGTAGTATTAACTTTTATGTTGGAGGAAGGAAGAGGTTCCACAGAATTGGGAGGATGGTTGTTTGGTCCCCTGTATAAAGGAAAGGGGATAGGATGGAGTGTGGTAATTATAGAGGTTATTTGTCTTTTGAGTGTTAGTAGGCGAAAGCTGTAATGTCGTTGGGAGAAATACTTTTGGTTAATTTGAGAGGGTAAGGATGATTTAACGGTAAGAGAGAATGGGGCGAAGAACAAGGATGGCATTAGGATTGTGGGGAAGTGGGAGTGTGTGGAACAAAGTATTACTTCACAATGAATGGATAGACATTGTTGGAGTAAAGAGTAGAATTGAAAGTAAATTGAATAGTGTATGGGTGTTTATTTATGATCTTGGGTAGACAAGCATATGAATAAGGTGAACGTAGGAGGGATATTAGGGTTATGGTTTGCTGTGTAATGAACATTGCAGAGGGGTAAATTACGGTTTAACAGGTGTTAGGTTGTTGGCCTTTTATATGGAATATTAGTGTCAGAATGTGTGTGAGAGTATTAAGGAGGGGAGAGTGAGATGTTTGGAGTGGAGAGAGGTTTGAGACAGGGAGGTGTAATGTCACCGTGGCTTTTCAACTTATTTATGGAAGAGTGTATGCAGAGGAAGATGATAGCGCGAGGATGGGTAAGAGGGGTGTGGTATATCTGAATGGATAGGAGGAGATGTGTATTAGTATTGGACGGAACGAGAGAATCTATTTTATGCCGGATGAGTACTTGCAATTCCTTATCGGATTTTTGTGGCGATATGGGAGTTCAGAAGGTTGAGCTGTTAAGGTTAGATTTTTTGGTTGAATGGAGTTCTTGCGAGATGTTGTGTAGTGTGATCTATAAGAGGGGTCTTAAGATATAATCCAGGTAAATAAAGTGTAGGTTTGAGGAGGTTAGGTATATAAGTATGGGTGATGGGGTGTAGAGATTAGCAGAGTAGAGGTGTAGTATTAGAAGAAGTATAGAGAGTTCTTTCAAGATATTTAGGGATTGGATTTGGGGTAACTTTAGGAGGAGAGGATGAAGGAAACGCCATGATACAGTGAGTATAGAGATAGTGAAATGTATAGCATTGGGTGTGTGGATGGTTGGAGGGATTTATGGAAGGGGGGATTGTTATCATCATAAATCTTTAGCATAAGTTATTGGTGGTTGAAAAACCATTTTGTGTTCTCCAGATTCGTATCTTGATTATGTGTGGTCCGTTGTAATAACATGGTGTGTGTGTGTTGATGCTAGGGTTCCTAAATGTATAATAATTGTGTAGAGTGTTTGAGATACCTTAAGAGGTCGTGACAAGTCCGGTTAACTGCTGGGTTTAAGTAAACTAGAGAGAGAGGATTGGATATACTGGGTAATCTCAGTGTACAAGATACAGTAGATTGTGATGGTAAACGAGTATTGGTTTTTTTGTTGAAGAGAGCGAGATGTAGGAATGTTAAGATGGTTTTGACATTCTGGAGAGAATCGGTAAGAGCAGAGGGCTTGTCTAGTTGCATATATTGGGAAGAGCGTGAGGGGATAGGAAGAAAGAAGGTTGTCGAGATCAAGAGAGAAGATGGTGGATGGATATGATAGGGATGGCTTGGATAGAGAGATGTGGAAACATGAAGAGGTGGTATATAAAGGTCGTGTGTTGGCTTTGAGAGTGTAATAGAACTGACTATGGATGGAGAATGGACTGAGTGGCGAGTGAAATGAAGGAAATATCATTGAGGCACTAGTCGTGTATTCGTCATCTAGCGTAAGTGATATTTTTGGGTTTCACCGTCATCCTCTGTTTCTACTGTTAACTCGGAATCACATTTAGGTCTGTATATTCATATTCAATACTACATAGTAGTCATATATATTATAGTGTAGTTGTATTTATATTTATTATATTATTCTTTAATATATATATATCTTTGTTATATTTATATAATACTTAATACGCATTTTATATAAGTATTATATAACCGCCTTTTTGCTAACTCCGTAGGTTAGTTAGTAGTTTTAGAGTTATCTTTATACGATACTATGATCATTACTACACACTGTATACTTTGCGTAACTTATTACATGGTACGTGATATTTTTATTATATATATAAATAGTGATATAGGATTTTTATTTATTTTGCTTTCTTTTTTCTTATATATAAATTATATACATACTTCCTATATAGTATTATATACTATCCACTCTATTTTATTTAGTTATATTTTAAGCATTCTATGGTCAGTAGAGCTCAAGTTTGTAATCAAAGGTAAATTTATGAGTGAGTAGATCCATCTTTCTCTCCAGCACCATGAGTGGTAATAACTGATAACTAAATTAAAACTATAAAGACTTAAGAATTAACATTAACCATAGGAGATAAAGGATAATTGTTATTCTTTATCCTGAACAGGTATATATTACTGTGGCGTAAAGTTTCTTCTGTGTATTTGAATGACGTAGCTAGTGATGATTATTCCTATCTGACTACTTAACGATTTCGCCATATTTAATGAGCGTTATTTTAACAACAGGTAGAAAAAGTGGGACCATGGTAGGCTGTTTGTGTTCAGTTAGGATGTTACATCTATGGCGATACGTTGTGAACCTCATAGCTTTATGTGTGTACATATAAGATATGTTATTAGGAAATAGGAGAATAAACACTGAAGCTAAGAAGGATTAGTAATGTTATTCGTTAGAAGGATTTTATTTTAAAAGCGGGATAGACGCCTACCCTTATCATCACATCTCAGCAATAATTTACATTCGGTATGTACCTATTTCACTAAGTGGCAAGATGGAGATATCTGGTGTATAGCTCTCTGGTATCTCTCTAGGTTATTTTAATATTTTATTTACTATATTGAACCTATAATTTATCCTTGAATTGTAGTATATTAATATTTGTTAGTCCATAACGAAATTTATTTACCATCAAGTAAAGGATATCAACGTGTCCAGGCTGATCTCTAAAGTAAGGTGGGAGTAATAATGTCTTATAGTAAGGTAGTACTTAAACTTAGCTATAAATGCGGTTATCGCAGTACAGATTTGCAATGCAAGGTTGGCTAAAATTGATAGAAATCCATGAAAAATAATCGGAACCAACGAGGGGTGGAAAATAAAGATAAATAATGAGAAGAAATGATATTCCTTAGGACTTGAGTGATTTATATAAACTATTCCTAATAGAACTATTATCATATATACTTTTAATAAATTCATCTATTTTGTCTTCCAATTAGGTTATTTCTCATGAGATATTCATATTACTTTTAAATAGGAAGCCTATACTCTATGCGATAGTATCGTGACGTCCGGCATTTTTATAAAAGTTATTCTTTTTCTTTAGGAAATATTAGCATCTTGTTTGATGATCTGCTTGCAATATAACTTCAGGTGCTAGAGCGTGTGAAATAGACCCTTTTTTATAAATTGATTAAGAAATATATTAGCAATATGTTATTTTTATATTTTATTTTTTATTATTGTTTATCGAAATATAAATGTATAGATTTTGCAGTTAAGTTATTTACGTTATATCATAATGGCCTACTGCTAACTCTGTGTATTGTAGGTGTATTTCATTACCTTTACAGAGGAGTGTGTAGTTATTAATTGAGTCAGAGACTTGATACTGCGTTCATTTTTACTTTCTGTGAGTATGTTAATTTACGTAATATATTATCTGTGTTTTTATTTCAATATGTACATTATATTAGCTATGAGATCTTGAGACTTTATATACATATTGTGACTGAAAATATTATGAACAATGTTTATTATGCTACTAAGAGATTAAAATAGTGACAGTTAATATAACAAGAAAGATAATCTACTTGAGACCGTGCTATATAACCCTGATACCTTTTAGCGATAGTCAGTTTTTTATTCTCATATAGAAATTTCAAGATCATTTTTTTGATTAATAATAATAATATATCATCGATGTAAGGTATATTTTTTCATTTTCATTCATCTTAGAAGCTTCTCGATTTGTGTTAAATGACCAAATCGAAAATAGTGTTGAAATATAACTTTATCTAAGTCCGTATTGTTATTTATTAGATGTGCGAGAGTGGCGAGAGATGCTTTCTTGAAATCTTTGTCGAAATTTTTGTTTGCAACCTCTTTTGCACGATTATGCACAATTGTTGTATATATATAATGTTATAACAATAGAAGTGAACCTGTTTTTGAATGCTTGAAAAAATACTTCATAAACATGCCCAACTTACAAGTGAGGAGGTGAATTTAGTCATTAGGTGTAATTAATAGTGATCATTGTTAAAAATAAATAAAAAGTTGAAACGGAAGTAGAATTTCTTCCCTGCTTCACACTGAAGTATTGGGATATAATGTACAAACACCTCTATACAGGGACTGTTAGGCCTTATAGTATTCCTGTTTATTGCTCTTTTTTTTTTGTTTTATATTATATTTTTTTTTTCAAACCTTGATGATTGATATGTTTTTATTTGACTTAAGTGTTCTCTATACGATACAATAATATCACACGTTAGTCGCTTTAGTATATATCATAACTTTTATGTAATGTATCAACACATTTTTACTCTCCACTCCTGTAGTAAAGTTCATATTGGTAGCTTATCAATTGTCTTCGAGATTTTGTGATGCAATGTTGTCTCTTTACTGGCGGGGCAAGTGTCATTATTATTATTAGCATTTATATTATATTTATGTATTATATATATACCTTCATATTAATATATAATATTATAATGATACATCTATGAGTATTAAGTACTATACTATAGATATATATTATATAATATAGATATATTATATATATATATATAATATATATATATATATACTAACGATAATGTATAAGTACTTATTTACGTGAGTTTATATTTATCTATACGAGTTACTATCTACCCTATATATATATATATATATAATAATATATACCGCTCTTATTATAATAGGTTACTCTTAAACTTAGATAATTAGATTATTATGATAATTAGACTATATGATATTTTCTTTATGAGTCACAACACTATGTTAAACTATAATACAATGTACTATACTATATTACACTGCACGATACTTTACTTTATATGTTGATGACGTCTTATATACTTAATATATATATATATATATCCATACGTGTAGTATTATTTATATTTATATTATATATTTATATAAGCCCTAATACTCACATACTGTTTTTTCTATTCATCGGTTACCTTATCCATCTCACTACTATAGTCTTTACTTAATGAGTACCTATATTTTTCCCATGAATAAGTGGTTATTTTTAGTATTCATGTATGCTATAATTATATATCCTATTTATAATATTTTTATACTTTTAGCTTTTATATTACTAACCATTACTATACTTATTTATATTAGTTTTATATACTACAGTCACGCACTACTAGCTTATTTTATAGTATATATATATATATATATACTGAATGTACTGTATATATATATATTTTATTATGACAGTTACTATATACCGTAATAGCTCCTATATCTGAATTAAATAGATAATCTTACTTTTATATTATAATTCTATAAGTTATAGTTATTTATTATACTTTGCTTATATTATATTTATATTTATTCTGTATAATGCTTGTGTATCCAAGCTGTCCTTTCCTATATGTTCTTGAACTTATACAAAGGAATTTCTCAACACTAAGATAACTATAAGGTATTTATATGAACAATCTGGTCTTCTCCATCCCTATCCGTCTGATAGACTGCTTCTGCAGGAAAATGTGTATATGTCTCTCATAGTTATTCATGTCAACAATTAGACCAAATCGACTGAATTTGAAGCAGAGAGGAAGTGGAAACATATAAAAACTACGGTACTTGTGTCCAACAAAGGACAGACAGCATCGCAGGAAGTGGTTGGTCAATAAGCCTTTTCATGTTTCAAATTAATCGGGTGTGGATCCAGTAGAGGTAAATGCCGTCAATGGGACTCTACAACGTGTGATTTTAGTATATTAGTCACGCTCTATGCATATATGTTCATTGACTAAGGAGATAGTCCTTCAACACTTAGAATATTAAGGTATTTTGCCATATCGACAATTTGGAGTTTCGCCTCCCCTATCTTGAGATGAACTTGCTTGGAGGAATAGAGTAATCAGTCATATGATTGTTCGGACTCAGATATGTTTACCAAAAGTTCTCTGATTTTCTTTTGAAGTGTCTCATGAGAGCTTAAAGTCGTGAAATGGTAGTGTGCATTAAACTGTTACTATACTTGTTTGACGACAAATATCAGACAGCATCGGCATGTGGGCACTAAACGGGTTTTTAACAATATAGTGCTGTAAACGATTCTGTTCAAAATTATGCGGGTGTGGATCTAGTAGGTAAATGCGTCGATGGGACGCTAAAGGAAATAAATAATATCGAAATTGCATGCTGCCGCTTTGTTCACCTAATGAGTACAATAATTTATGATAATGGGTTTGGCGTCGAGTTTATTGCACGACATATATAATTGAATTACGTACATGAATAAGGATTTTAAATATCGAACAGATGGTAATTAGTGATTTATTGTTTACTCTGCCTGGTGACTTGAGTAGTAGTATATAACGCTGGCCTGTTATATTTTTCGATTTCTTTGGTTATCCTTAGCCTTGCCGTGTAAACTTCATAATGGTAAGGCTTTCTGACCAGTTTATTATTGTAGGCATGTCGTTTCGAGTTTCTCCGCGCTTGCAATTTTCAACAGGGCGTACTAGCTATCGCATTACTGGAGCTATATTGTGCGCGGGTGATCTAACAAAAGAGTGAATACTCTTCAAATTCCCACAAATTCCTGAAAAAAGAGAGAATATAAAGCTGGTTTGCGTGAGAGTATGCGCTCATTTTCTTGCAGTCTGTAAGGTCCTTTGATATTAACATTTTTACAGAATTGGGAGTCCAAGAAGAGGATATATGCTGTACAGTCATTGCATTAATAAATAACTAATGAGAACAACAATGCATTATAACTGAGCGGTAACGATAAATTTGTCGTTTACCAAGGGAGAGAAAACTCGCGTTTTTATTTGTCATAATCGGTTTTCAATTCCAAGGTAAATATTTAGATATTGATGAATCAAACACTCGCTTTGAAAGGTCGCTACCTCTCATGCCAGCGTTCGTCTTATGTCATGAGCCCTATGATCGCTCACTAGGAGTATTTTCTTATTATATTACGGAGATTACTCACTAATTTTATATATAGGTGATTTTCGTAATTATGCTATGTTATTATAATATTATTTTACTATTATTATCTATTTATTTACTTATGATTATTATATAATTTCTAATCTCTATATACATGGTGACATAATAGTGTTATTATATATATAGTGTTATTACATTTGGGTCTGTTATATACGTCATATATATATTAAAAAATTATTTAATATATGGCTATATATAAAACTGGTCTTCCCCTACAATGACATTAACATTTCTGATATCTATAATTATTTTATTTTACTATTTATTCGATTTATTTAATTTATAATTTAACATTTACTCAGATAAAGTCCCAAATCTGGATGGAATTGCAGCTTTGTTTTTCTCTACTTTAGTCTTTATAATAAAGTTGAACCTGAATGCATCACCACGTGTAGTTTTCTAATTCGCGTTTTTTTGCGGCACTTTAGGGCATTCAAAAAAAAAATAAAAAATCAAAATCGCCTTATTTATTAAGAAAAATGAAGATTAAAATAAAGAGATTAAATTTGAAAGAATAAACAAAAAATAATTTACTTAAGCTGCAATTAACCTTAATATCAATGTACTTTCTTATTCTTTAAAGAATAATTTTCCATTGGGTATATTTATCAACCATACTATATTCTAAATAATCAGCAATGATGCTTGTCCTATCAGCTTCTTTTTATTTAAATGGGCATTTTCCTGTCATTTCGATATAAATGAAGAGTTATTGGCAAGTACCTCTTTCAAGTTTTAAAGTTGTACCATATCCTGAATAAATTTGGAGACTTTGAATTTGAAAATTGGAAGGAAACTGAGACTTAATGAGTTTAGAGGGAACTTTCCTAAGGGCAAAACTTAGAGAGATTAAATTTTCTCATGGAACTTTGTAAGAATATTGAAGTTGGCCTGAAGAAGTTTATAGAGTAGACAGATTAAGAGATTTACTAATTAAAATAAATCTGTTGATTAAATATAACATGTTTTCCATATTTTCCAAGATATTGTGACTGTTGAAGTATTGGAAATTGACAATATTTGCTGAGGTTATGGAGGGAGAATATATATTAATAAAAAGAAAATGATTGACGTAGGGCAAAGGAGAGAATGTCCTTGACCATAATAGTTCTCTTGCCTCTGTTTTTTTTTCAATGGATTATTAATTGAATAGTTGTTTTTAGTTAAATTAATAAAATATTTTATGAAAATTATTTAAAATCTTATTTTAAAATAGAAAACTAATCTTAAAAAACAAAATATATTTTTATTTTATGCTCACATTTATTTGTATTCACATTTGCATTCACAAATATTTGTATTCACATTTATAGTCATTTCGGTTGTTAACACTTTTAATCAAAGGGAACATACAGGTAATCCTTCTTCAAATAATTTATTTAATTTTTCTTTCAATTTAATTTAGCCAGTCCTCAATCAGTTTCAGAAAATCAATTTGTTTTAAAATTTAAAAAACTTTAACAACTTTTCACAAATTCTTAAAATTATGATTCGTCCTAAACACTTTAATATTTTCCTAAAATGTATAGGTATGTGTAGTGATGCGACTGGTTCTACTTTTATTTAAATTCATTTTATTGTTTTTTAAACATAATTTTAAAAAAAAAATCATAAAGATTTCAAGATATTGAACAACTTTTTCGCTTGTATATGACTTGACACATGAAATAGGATTCATTGTAGAATTTTGGAAAAGGTTTGGTCAATAAAATAAATGGTCATCATCATTCCTCTCTGGAAACCTAGACAAATGAGATATAAAAATAGAAATAAAATAAAAAATTTACAGATTTTTAAAATTTATTAGGTAGACTAAATTAAAATGTTTCCAAATTTATATGTTTATAAAGCTGCAGATTGAAGTTTCTTTTTTGTGTGCAATTATAAGCACAACTTGTTCTTATTCATATATATATTCCAGACTTTGGGTTTTGAAGTAGGATTCGTGTCCATTTTGCATAAACATAATTATTTTTGATCATACGAAAGGTTGCCAGAAAGTTCTTGAGTAATTTATGGAAAATCTCGCCTGTAGTATAGAAAAAATTGTCTTTCATGAAATCTTACAGCTTTGTGGCAACCGCTCTTTGAATCAGGCGATTGTTAGTTACCAGGCTAGAAGCAATCTCTGTCTCATTTAAGCGTCTAGAAAATTAATGATATTTTTTTAATTTTGGATAGAAAACTAAGCCATCTTTGTAATAACAATAACCATTTTTGCTAGCGCGTTAAGCTGAAACTCTCTTTTATCAAGGCTTTCTTTCACCATTTTGCTTGTTTGGCTTGTCATGTTAAATTTAGGCCAATTCCCCCAGCAGATTCACAACTCAATTGAACGAGTCTTTACTTTCCAAGGGCAAGCGCAAGTGAAAGATTCTTTGTTTTCGATTGAAAAGGGCAAGTGCTACGTTAAAGAAAGTTCCACAATCAGTCATATCCAATAGAGCATTTGCTCTTTGAACCCTATGATTAGTTTTTAAATTTTTGGCAAGATTAAATGTTTGGGCTTGTATAAATCCAATCACGAGCGAGGTCTTTTATGGCCTGAACTAAAACTTATTTTGCTCTTTCTCCACTTTCACGTTTTTGAGGTAGTTTGACACATCTATCCCCGACTAAACCAAAACCTTTGAATTTGGCGAGGAGCTTCATTTGCCTTTGCAGGTTTTTTCTTGAGTATTTCCCATTTTCTTACAATCACCTAATGGCCTCCGCCGACCTCCAAGTTGATAATTCCTTTGTCTTCCATGAAATAATTAAGTCTACATTTAGTAAAAAAAAAAATATACTGCTGACCCGTAATTTTAGTCTCGAACGAATGTAATGATCTTTTTTTCAAAAGTTATTTCTCTACCAAATTTGTTGTTTTATCAATAACATGTAAATATTAAATGTGAACATAACAAGAGTCTAGTGTAATTCTGAAATAAGCAAAGTTTTAGAGACAATCTATCGTGGAAATAATAACTGCTCATATTTCTCATATCTGTTCACATTACCAGAATAGCCCTGTTCTTATTCCTCCATTCGTCATATTCTAAATAAATTATCCATTACCTTTATGCTTGCATGAAACTAGTGTTTTAATGCTTTAATGTAAAACAGCAAAACTAGGCTTTTAAAATGGTTATAATGTTCTTATGCTTTGCTAGGAATTTGATACTTTTTCAGCAATTTCAAATTTTGCCTAATAACAGTAACGCTAAAATTTGAAGATTTTTTTTTATTTTTTATTTTATTTTTTTATTTTTTTTTTTTTTGCCCAACTAATTTTGAAATGTTGTTCCTCAATGAAAGATACTTCCACAGACTCATAATCGTTGTGAGCCCCATTCACAGACATCAATGTAGGGATACCAACACTCAGAAGCAAAAATAAAAATTACATTACAATGGTGGATTCGAAATCCCTTTAACCTGCTCATATTTTCATGCTGCTCATAGTTCCCCCACTTCCCCTCCATATATATATATATATATAATAAATAACACAAGTCCTACTATATGTATATATATATATATATATATATATATATATATATATATATATTATATATATATATATATATATAAATATAGTTTCTTTATATATTTCTATATATATTTCCCTTGCATTTATATATATATCATATATATATATATACTTATATATATATATATATATATATATCAGTGGCGTGAAGTGGGATAGGCTTGGTAGTTTTTGCCTATCTTATTTTAAGAAAACAAATTATTAAGAAAAACAAATAAAAAAATATAAAAAATGTTAATATAATAAAAAAAACCATAAAAAATTAATCTACAAAATCTTAAAGAAATATAAAACCAAAAATGACGTATTTATGTTTTGCCTCTCATCCACTGCTTAACTTTCCTACGCACATCGTAGCTGAAATTAAAATATATCCCCTATCTTTCAATACTATAAAGAGCAGGCGCCTCGCTCGTCCGTACTCTCCGCGATGTTGCACTAAATAGGTTTTTTTAAGAATTTTCTTTGAAACCATGTTTCGCTTGCAATTTAATTATTAATTATTTAATTATTTTGAGTTATTAATATTAGATGAAATGGAAGTTGAGTGTTGATTATTTCCTAAAAACAAACTTTTAAATACAATATTGATCGGGCTTTAAGTGAATCTCTCAAACGTATTAAAAAACATAAAGAAGAAGTTGACGAAAATCGCCAGATTATGAGAGGCTAATAGACTGTGTAATTTTTCTTGGTAAACAAGAATATATATATATATATATATATATATATATATATATATCTTTTTCCATATATATATATATATATATATATATAACATATATACTATAACTATATATATATATATATATATATATATATATATATATATATATATATACTGCTACCTAACCTCGGTCAGCGTTTTCATTGTCCGTCATATGTATCTTAAAAACTATTAATGCTACAGTAAAACGGAATACATTGCTGGATTGCTGGTGGTCCAATTTTAGTCCTGGAAATGTAAAAAAAAAAAAAAAAAAAAAAAAAAAAAAAAAAAAAAATCTCAAAAACACAATAGCTACAGCGAAAAGGAATACATTTTTGGAATCCTGGTAAAATTTCACATAGGAAAATGTAAAAAAATAAAAAAATAAAAAAATTATTGTTAATAATTATAGTAATATGATTAGAGCCTATTTAGAGACCCACATTGGTTTACTCGTTAAAAATAGGCTTTCTATTAAATTTGCTTTTTTAAAAAAAACACAGGTATACCGCACCGATGGCGGGAGTCGGGGTCTCGCGGCCTTCCGGGGAACTGGGGTAGGACTAATTCCCCCCCTCGGGGGAGAGTCTCCGGAACCCTCTTTTGGGTGTCGCCGGGGTTCCTTCGCCCCTCTCCTACGGGGGAGTATGGAGAAAACGTCCCGCCTGTGATTTTGTCGGCTCGAGCCCCTACATTGCCGTGTAATACCTTTACAAACTTTATATAGATACTATGTCCCCGCCGGCTCGAGTTCCGAAAAATTTGCCAATTTTGTTTTTATTTTTATTTTTTTTTTTTACATTTTCATTAATGTGTTGAATTTTACCAGGATTAGAAAAATGTATTCCTTTTTGCGATAATACTGTAGTTTTGAGATATATATATATATATATATATATATATATATATATATATATATATATATATATATATATATATATATATATATATATATATATATATATATATATATATATATATATATATATAATATATATATATATATATATATACTATATATATATATATATATATATATATATATATATATCCAACAATGTATTCCGTTTTATAGTAGCATTAATAGTTTTTAAGATACATATGACGGACAATGGAAATGCTGTCCTATATATATATATATATATATGCAAATAAATATATATATATATATATATATATATATATATATATATATATATATATATATATATATATGTATTTAAAAACAATAATAATATATATATATACATATATAACTTATATATATATATAACGCCCTTAACATATAACATATATATATATATATACTTATATATATATGTCATAAATGAAACATAGTAAAAGGAATTTTATATAAATTAAACACACATAATCTCCTCTATTCAGTTTCGGGCACGAACAGTCACCTTTTTTAATGGATTGAAAAATAGCATTATTTGAACGTGGTGATTCTTACACTTTTTGTTTCAATTTTAGATAATCTTCTATATTTATTATGTAAAATTTTTTTCATTTGATTAATTTTCTCAAAACAATAAGAGAATTTTATCGTAACATTATGAAATTTGTAAAGATCGATCGTTTCTGTAATGTTAACTCGTGCTAAACACGAGCAGCACGAGTATAATAATCGTCTCTGATATATATATATATATATATATATATATATATATATATATATATATATATATATATATATATATATATATATATATATATATATATATATATTTTATTTTTTTTTATATATATATAGATATATATACTAATATAACAATATTTAAACATTTTTGCTTACGTCGTTTTGGAGAGCAATACTCGATTGTGCTGAGGTTATACAAACGTGAGATGTTTTCTTTAATCATTGCCGAAAATTTCAAATATTTTCTTTCAAAACTTATTAAAAAGGTTTAAATTTTTAAAAGTGTTTTTACGCAAGGAATTTTTCTTAAATTTACCCTAATATTTTCTTTTGGAAAATATAAAATTTATTACAAGAAATTTGTATAAATTTTTTAATTTTTTTTTATTTTATAAGTTCTTGATTAAAGAAGAAGGTATTTTCTATTTTAAAATTAAAGAAAAATTTTTAAAATAAAATTGTTACTGTAAATTTGAAAATAAAATACGTGGTGAAAGTTTGGTAAATATATTTAATGTCGACTAAAAATATTTAGTAGTATTATAATTTACTTTGATCTTTTAAATAAAATAAATAATTTATGGCTTAAATGATTAAAATTTGTGGTAAATTGAATCTAATGGAAGCTGTAAAATATTAAAATGTGTT
>JABUQX010001509.1:32500-35000 GCA_015478945.1 Trachelipus rathkii | reverse complement strand
ATTTTCTTAAATTTGCCTAGAGATTTTCTTCTGAGAGAATAATATATGAAAAATTATGTATAAGAAATTTAATATTTTTTTTTCCTTTATTTTTATTTAAAGAGGGAGGATATGTTTTTTATTTTTAAAATTAAAGTAAAATTCGTTAGTTGGAGAATTTGGAAAATTAAATAGTAAATCGTTATAAATTGAAATGAAATATAAGGTAAAATTTTGGTAAATTAAAAATTTAATGTCGGGACGCTAAAAATATTTGAGTTGTGTAATTACTTATCTTTTTTTAAAATCAAATAATAATTTTTAGTGCTTAAGTGATTAAAATTTGGGTAAATTAATCACTTTTCGATGTACGGATTTTGAAAGTTGAAATGATAAGGACATTAACAATTGGAAGTGAAGTAAAGTTTTTATTCTTCATCATTCGAAAAAACCATTCCATTACCGTTATCCCATTTCTATATCTTTCACAAGACTCACATACATTCTTGTTATCACTTATCTGTAAATCAATCTACTCTTTTCAGAAATCTCTTGCCCGTTTAACCAAAAATAAGATTGCTACAAACTCTCGGTTTTAACGAGTCTTGAAAAACTCTCTTACCAAAACCGAAGGATTTCTATCAAACTCTTTCTGAAACTCTGAATACCAAACCAAGATTTCTATCAAACTCTCCTGTAAATTTTTCTTTACCCAAACCAAATATCTAATCAAAAACTCTTTCTGTAAACGCCTGCTTACCAAGAACCAAGATTTCTACAAACTCTTCCGTGATAAACTCTGCCTACCGCCCAAACCAAGATGCTCGAACAAACTCTTCCTTATAAAACTTGCTTCACCAAAGACCAAGGGAATTTCTATCAGAACGTCTCCTGGTTTAAACTCTGCTACCGCAATACCAAGATCTCTAAATTCAACTCTCTTTTAACTGCCTGGTTACCAAAACCAAGATTTCAATCAAACTCTCCTGAAACTCTGTTACCGCAAACGCAGATTCTATCAACCTCTTCTTTATAAACCTTGCTTACCAAAACCAATATTTTCTGCCAAACTCACCTGAAACCTCTGCTTAACCAAATACCAATCATTCTCAAAAGTTTTGTATTTGTCTAAGCCAAACGAAAGCAGAGTCACTTATGAGATCATTGTCTCAATGCTTTCCCTTCTTTAGAAGAGTAATGTGATTATAATAGTGAATTTTAAAATGTATGTAATGGTTGTAAGTATGTATTTAGGGGATCATGTCTATTATCTGGAGTGAGTTTTATCCATATCGATTGCAAGGATCCGACCACATTTTTTTTTTTATTAAAAGGCAAAATAAAACCTATATTGGGGGAATAAAAATCAAAAAAAAATTGTTCATTGGAAAAAAAGAGGCTTCACAACCTTAAAATATTTAAAAAAAAACAATTTTAAATCTATGCAACCCTAACGTAACCAACAATAACCCCTACGCTTTAACTAAATCAAATTATATTAGTGCATAAATTTATTTCACTTTTCATTATTTCAGTAAACAAATTTAACTAAACATGCCTGTATAAATTATATAAAAAATAGAGAAAAAAAGTTCAAAACTTTTTTTCGCTAAGCGCGCTATGTACTATTGTTCAAGATAACCGCAAATTATGAAAAAAAACTTGACTTAGGCTCTTAGTCACAAGAATAATAAGACATGAGCCTATGTATAGTATGTAGTATGTATGTATGTATGTTATGTATGTATGTATTATTATGTATTATGTATTATGTATGTATGTAATTGTATGTATGATGTATGTTATGTTCCAATTTTACTTGCACAACAAATTTCAAACATATCTACATTTAAATTTCTTTCAAAGTAAATAAGTAATTTGAATATATGTATGAAAGAAACAAAAATTATATTAAATTCCTGCTGTCTCTGAAACGGAAAAAAATTAATTTTTAAAAGTAATGAAAGGAAAATGGAAAAGATGTTAAACGATGAATTAGTGTAGGATTGAAAAGAAGTGAGAATTTGTAGAAGAGAATGTCTGATAATTGAACCTTCCTCATGAGGAAGGGATGAGTGTGTTCAAAACTGATGCGATATTTTTATGAAACACTAATAAACACATTGTAAATTCTTTTGGTTAAGTTTATTTAATATGAGGTTTATTTCTTTAATGAAGGCACGCTTTACTTAACACCATGAGTGCAATTACAATTTTAAATTGGGGCAATGACAAGATAATTAAGGAAAATATTTATTAATTACATGCAAACGACGTAACTAATTACTGAAAATGTGATAGCTGTATCTATCTCTATTTATAGCGGTACATTTATCTTTTGTAAATTCATATTATGTCACTGTCTGAAGCATGTCCTTAAAATATATAAAAATTCTTTAGTTTCCTACAACCCTGCAGATTGTTGGTTTTTCTCATTCATAATCATTATGCACTATTACCACATTGATACTGAACGCACCAGTGACCTTATAAGATATGAATAAATTGTTATTGTATCATA
>JABUQX010001509.1:22500-27500 GCA_015478945.1 Trachelipus rathkii | reverse complement strand
GTTTTTTTTTTTTTTTTTTGTGTGGTAATCGTCCGGTGCGGACTGATTATCGTTTTAAGCGGTGTTGATTTCGTTGTGTGGTGGTTGAGGTTTTTTTTTTTTGTTGTTTTATACTTTAGGAAAAGTCCGTATAAAAATCCATTGTTGTAAGCTCCAATTCTTTTATTTTGGGTTTTTTAATTGATGGGGTGTTCGTATTTTCTTGGGGCAAGATGTTTTACTCTTTTTACATCATCAGTGCTGAGTTTTCAACAGTTTTTTAAAAATTTTTTTTTGTCATTTATTATGTCATGGAGTTTCTTTTCATAATCTGTTTTATTCATAACGACAACTCCTCCACCTTTATCGGGTCTCTTTATAATAATATCGTTGTTAGATTTAAGTGATTTTATCGCCTCTTTAAGATCATTAGATAGGGGATCAACGGTGTTATCTATGGGCAGGTATGAGCCAAAGTGTTTTAATTTAGATTTCAGTTCTTGCTCATTTGAAATTTCAATTTTATTTGTGCTTTCATATATTTTTATGTTGTTATATAGTTTTTCTAATTCAATTTGTTTATTTAGGATATTTCCTTTTCTTTTTAAGCAAAAGTTCAGACCAAGTTCTAAAGCCTCCATTTCTTTTTGCTTGAGATTATAATTTGAGAGATTAAGGACATTGGAAGTCGTTTCTGGGAAATAAATTTTTCCTCCATACAGGTTGCAGAGTTTCTTATTGTGGGTTAATAGAACATCGCTAGAATATTGTTCTAATGTTCTTTTGAGGAAAGATATTAAAGAATAGAATTTAAATTTAGTTGTGAGTTTATTCAGTTCTAGAGTGAGATTGATAGAATCTTTAGAAATACCTGCGATATCATTAATTTTCTTGTTAATTTCCCTTCTTATCAAAGTAAATTTGAACTTCTTGGTTTTATTTTCGTACCTTGCTGCTTCATCATAAAGTTTAAAGTCAGTGAAGTTTGGAAGGAGCTGATTTTTAAGGCATAATTTTAGAAATAACAAATCAGCATTTGTCTTAATATAATTTTATACTAATAATAATAATAATAATAATAATAATAATAATAATAATAATAATAATAATAATAATAATAATAATAATAATAATAATAATAATAATAATAATAATAATAATAATAAATAATAATAAATAATGATAAATAATGATAAATAATAATAAATAATAAATAATAAATAATAAATAATAAATAATAAATAATAAATAATAAATAATAAATAATAAATAATAAATAATATATAATATATAATATATAATATATAATATATAATATTAAATATTAAATATTAAATATTAAATATTAAATATTAAATATTAAATAAATAAATAAAAAATAATTAAATAATAAATAATAAATAATAAATAATAAATAATAAATAATAAATAATAAATAATAAATAATAAATAAAATAGTATAAGAAAAATATAATAAATAAATAAAAAATAATAAATAATAAAAAATAAAATAATAAATAATAAATAAATAAAAAATAATAGAATAATAAATAATAAATTAAAAATAGATAAATAATAAATAATAAAATAATAATAATAAATAATAAAATAATAAATAATTAAATAATTATTATTATTAATTATTAATTATTAAATTATTATTATTATTATTATATTATTATTAATTATTAATTATTAATTATTAATTATTAATTATTAATTATTAATTATTAATTATTAATATTAATTATTAATTATTAATATTAAATATTAAATATTAAATATTAAATTTAATATTAAATAATAAATAATTAAATAATAAATAATAAATAATAAATAATAAATAATAAATAATAAATAATAAATAATAAATAATAAATAATAAATAATAAATAATAAATAATAAATAATAAATAATAAATAATAAATAATAAATAATAAGAATAAGAATAAGAATAAGAATAAGAATAAGAATAAGAATAAGAATAAGAATAAGAATAAGAATAAAAATAAAAATAAAAATAAAAATAAAAATAAAAATAAAAATAAAAATAAAAATAAAAATAAAAAGAAAAAGAAAAAAAAAAGAAAAAGAAAAAGAAAAAGAAAAAGAAAAAGAAAAAGAAAAAGAAAAAGAAAAAGAAAAAGTAATAATAATAATAATAATAATAATAATAATAATAATAATAATAATAATAATAATAATAATAATAATAATAATAATAATAATAATAATAATAATAATAATAATAATAATAATAAATACATGATTCCATTGAATAACCATCGTTTTAGTTGTCCAGGATCGTCTTAGGTCTTATAACGCAGTTCTTTATTTATCAGTTAGGCTTAAAACTATATAGGATCGCATACCAGTTCATTTCTGCATAAACTTGACAAATTGATGCAGCTTTCTCTGAATGATCAGAATAAGCTTATAGTCGGTTAGATTTGCAACATTTCTGAATAGCCATCATGAACCTTGCGGAATTTATTATTAAAAAAAAAAAAAAAAAAAAAAAAAAAAAAAAAAAAGTTTAGATCATTGTATTACCCGAATATGCAATAAACAAGCTTTTTATAAAACAAGAAAAAAATTATACTCGTTGGGTGAGGTTATTCAAATTGAATCATATTGAACCTGAAATTATTAAAATTTTATCAAATTCAGTATCGTTAATTCAATCAGTTCCGAACATTAACGAATTTTTTTTCTTCAAAATTTACTTTAAATAATGAAGATTGTAATATAGAAGTTTATAGTACAGCTTGCAAGAATTGTGATGAAAAGTATTTCTGTGAAACCGATGGTTTCAAAAGACGTTCATATCAACATGGTTATGGTCTGAGGTGTGGAGACCGCAACTCTTGCTAAAATAATTTAATCTTGCCAAAATATAAAGTAAAGAAAATTCATCGAATTCATTTATTATAAAAATTAAATATTTTATTAACAAAATTCTTTGAGAAATAAAAATTAATAACCTGTTAAATAATTTTTTTAATAGAAGAAAAATATTATAGATGTTTGGTCGAACCAACTAAACCTGTCCGGTGTTCATAATAGAATTTTTCCCCTTTTATCATTCACAATTCCTTGAATAAAGATAACCTTGTGTAGGGTCGAAAGCATGGTTTTAATATAATTAAATCTTAGCTTCTCCTTTTTACTGTTACATCGTTTTTACTTCTTTACGCTTTTAATTAAACTGGTTTAATTCGTAGATGAATAAAAATGTTCTTTTTCTTAATAAATTATATATTGGTAATAATAGTTAACCAATTTTTTAATTCTCTCTCTCTCTCGTATATAAAGTGGTATATATATATATTAGAGGGAAGAGGGTAGTTATAAGATAAGAGGGTATATATATATATATATATATATATATATATATATAGAGGATATATATATATATATATATATATATATATTACAGATAACTACCACTCACGGGCATAGCCCTTTTCTAGAATAGGGCACAATATAAAATATAAAAAATAATAATAATAATTGGAAAACCCAACCAATCCCAAGCCTATCGCAAATCTCTGAGGTGACCGCAGGTGGAGGACTTAAAGAGAGGGAGATTAAATACAGCAGGAAAAACAGATGAACGTAGAGAGTTCCACAGAAGAAAGGTGGTTGGAAAGAAAGAGGCACCATAACGAACAAGCATGGAGTTCCCAATATTCACACAGAATTCATGAGAAAGCAGGGCACATTTTTTGCTAAGAGGGCGACGCAATGTGGCGGAATACCCGAGGTCAACTCCCTCGAGCACCTGCTGTTGTAGTACCTATAGTAGAGAGATAGGGTACCAACGTCACGTCCCAGAGATAGAGGGTCAACAGAGGTAGAAAGTTGGGGACAGTTTATTAATCTTTTAGATTTAGAATTAATCCTATCCAATAGAAGGGTGGAACCGGAACTCCAACCCCATTCCACAGTTGACCACAGTGGGAACAGTACTCCAGATAAGGGCGGATAAGACCCTTATATAATTGTAGTAACTAGTCGGAAGGAAAACAATCCGCAACCTGAACAGAACCGCCAGCTCATTTGAGGCTACCTTAGCAACCGTTGTGATATGATGTTTCCAAGATAGTTGTTGTTTATGTTCAGACCAAGAATGTTCATGTTGTCAACAGGTTAGATGGGAGAGCCGTTGAAAAAGATTGGAAAGTTGGGAGGTGTTTTTGAGAGGGAGATGTGAAAAAGTTGAATTTTCAAAAGAGTTAAATTTCACAAGGTTTAGGTGACTCCACAGGGAAATCCCATCCAGAACGGCAAGAATTGAATCTGAAATCTGAAATCGAAAAGTAACTCTAGAAGCAAAAGAAGGAGCAGATTTGAAATGAATGGATGAATGGAGAGTTGAGGTATCGGCATAAGAATGAATAGAGTTAGACGAGCAGCTGAGAAGATCGTTAATGAAAAGTAAGAATAAAGTCGGAGATAAAGCAGAACTTTGCAAAAAAAACATAGTTAGCAGGAAAGGAAGAAAAAGTCGCTCCATCAACAAGTTCTGATATGGAACGATCTGAGAGAAAACTAGACATAAGTGAGTAAAGAGAAAGAGAAGCCCGAAGGAAGGAAGCTTAGAGAGTAGTGACGCATTCTATACCCGGTCTAAGGCTTTGGATATGTCAAGGGCCACCACACTTGACTCCCCATAATCCCTAAGGGCAGAGGACCATAAATCAGTGAGATAGGAAAGAATATCACCAGTTGACCTCGAACGTCGAAAACCATACTGGTATTCTGAAAGGAAGGAATGAGATTCCAGATGATCTACGAAATGAGAGTTGAGGAGATTTTCAAAGATTTTAGATAGAACACAAGTGAAAGATATATTACGATAGTTAGAAGGATAAAAACGACTGCCCTTCTTCGGGATCGGTTGAACAAATGTGCTCTTCCAGCACTGAGGAAAAGTGTTAGAGTTAAGGCAAAGAGCCGAACGAGAACAGGCACCAACTCAGAAGCACACTCCCTCAAAACACGATGAGGAATGCCG
>JABUQX010001509.1:0-7500 GCA_015478945.1 Trachelipus rathkii | reverse complement strand
TCCCCCGGTATATAATAATTTAGGCCGAGAAATCCCTGACTCTGTCCATCTTTAACTTTTACCACCTGTGGTATTCATTTAGTTAAAAAATGGAAAAAAATTCACATTTGGCACTTTGGCTTGTCCTCAGGGAGTACCTCGAGTTCCTGGTATATAGCAAATAATACCAAACATATTTATAACAATTTTATAAATTTATATAAAAAGCGTTATTTTATTATTTTAATTTTTTTATTAGTCTTCTATCATATTTTCCTAAGATTTAAATAAATATTGATTAAGTTATTTTCGTATGTTAAGCTGTTATAGTTACTTTAAGTTACAGCAAGTGTCTTTTTCGGGTATGTTGACCATATTATATATATATTAATATAATATATATATTATATATATATATATATATTTATTATATATATATATTATTAAATTTAATAATTATATTATATATACTATAATATTATATATTTTATATAATATATATATTCTATAATAATATTATAAATATATATTATATTATTATATATATATATATTATTAATATAAGTATATATATATATATATATATATATATTATATTATATATATATATATATATATTATTATTATATTATATAATTAATATAATATATAATGTTATATATAGATTATTATATATATATATAAATATATAATATAAGATATATATATATTATATTATAGTTATATATATTAAATATAATATAATAGTATAATGCAGTATGGCCAGGGGGTAGCAGGGGATATCCAATAGCTTATTGAGGGAAAATAAAAATAGCGTACCATACTTATATTGATTTAGCTCAGACGAACGTTTTTATAAGAGGTTATTAATTAGTATTAGAAATAACTGAAGGGTATTAACTAATACTAAACTATATTTATAAATATCATACATTATTTTTTATTAAGTTATTTAATGTGTTTCGTTTTCATATTGCTTAAGTTCAACTAGACTGGTGCTTTTTATACAGCTTAGTACTACTTCTGACATTTTAAAACAATGACAATAGTCTTTTTAAATACTTGACGTATGATTAGCATATATATATATATATTCCTTTGCTATAGTTAATGCTTTCAGTAGTAGTTGGTATATATATGTATTAGCCTTTACTTTGTATAATATATTGACAAGCCTTAAGATGAAGTATGGGTTTTGCGCATTGCATAAGTATGGATTGAGTAATTATCTACTTATAATATATTAATATATATTATATTAAGATTATATATATATATATATATTATATATTAATATATTATATAAATTACTATATATAATATAGTTATATATGAGCAGTTTCACGTACCTAAGAAGCTTATTTCTCATAAAAGTATAGTATACTAGGTATATATGGTGTCAAAGTAGAGTATCGTCACAAAGGTAAAGAAGAGTCAAGAGAAATAAAAGAATAGTTATTTAAAAGTCTTATTTACCTGTACAGTATATAGGGAGTACCTCCCCGATAGAGCGTAGCTCAATAATGTGTACTAGCTACTTACTCCCTTGATCCGGTCTTTCGAAGCGGGTAGATAATTAGGGTACTTTATATAGAACGAGGTTAGGTCATTGAGAGTATGATGATTATACGTATAATCTCGTCTGAAGAGATATACTACCTCATGCATCCCCCCTAGTGAGTGAGGGTTACGCTTCCTCCTAATAAAAATTGAAATTGTTTCGTAGAAGCCTATGAAATATTGGACTACGAAGAATCGATTCCCTCGAAAGGGATCGATTTACTGAAGTTTCGATAATACGAATTACCTGTTAAGGAAATCAGATTTTACGCACTTATCGACTCCAGCTCCGGACTCCGGTCAGTCTCATATGGCTCCGAATAATTAATATATCTATAGAGAAGAGGTATAGGCTTAACGTATCGAAGTTAATATGTATTGTGAATAGTGAGTTATATATTGAATGACGAATCTCGTCGAGACTAAGAATTACGTCCCTCTGCTCGTACCCCGTATGGGAAGGTGCGACTAGTACTCTCCTATAAATGTAAAAATGATTCCGCGATAGAAGACTGAAAAATTCTGGAGCCTGGTTCGGTAGATGGTGTACTGGTAGTTGAGAAAAGAGGTTTCTCGAGGTCGATTCTTGTCAGAGTTCCAGAAACCCCCGAGAGTGGGGTCTCCCAGTTTGAAAAAAGAAGAAGAAAGCCTGGAGAGGAAAACAGAGAGAAGTAAAAGAAAGGAGAAGAGAGGAATAGAACTTGGAGAGAAGAAGACTAAGGAGGAGTCTTTCCCGCGATGCCCTGTAGTATAATGTAGTGTCAGAGTGGAGGACGGTGGATTGGATTCCGGAACTATGGTAGAGCCTAGACCGGGCTATCACGATGGTGCCTATGGACGGCTGACGTTGAAGTAAACCTTTATGGATTGTCAATGGTATAACAGACAAGTCACTGGCGGTACTCGAGTGATAATATTGTTTTTACTGAGTTGTATGATTATCAAATGATGTTCGAACCATCAAAGAAAAAAAATAAACAAAATTAAATTAAATTAAAACTAAATTTAATATTAGAACAAAATAATTTTTCTTATTCTTTTTTATCTTTTTTATAACTTACAATTTACGTTTTTAAATACCCTAAAGGCAGTAAATCAGTAATCAGTAATCTCATAATACGCTGCATCAGTGCCACTAGCTTCGCTTTCCGTGACTCTAATTATGTCGTCTATGTGATTCCTCCAAAATTTTTTACTAAATATGTCCATGTCTTTTACCTACCCCAATAGCCTATTAAATCAGTACGAGATCAAGGGCTTCTGTGAAACTACCACATCCCCAACAATCCTCCTGTCCAATCGTGCATGCTTGCATTCCACCTGTTCTATGATCTATGATCTATATAGGATCTAAGAGGTGAATCTATGAGTCAAGTCATAGTTTTTTACTAAATAGTTAAAGATTGTCAAATCAGGAGATAAATGACCGTCCATACGACAACTACCCGACAGTATCACCCACCCACTTGACTCTAGTGGGACTTTAAAAAATTGAGGCTATTAATATCTTCGCATAGTTTTATCAAGTACAAGTCCGAAGTTATATCACGATAGTCGGAGGATGTAAGAAATTTGATAAACCATATTCACGAAAGAATGCCATATTCTTTCTACTTATCCCTAGGGTAACGAAGCATATAATGCTCGTGACTAAGTTCGGTCAACCAACATCAAGCTTTTAACATTTGCGCCCTTACTCGGGTGACGCTGTTGTCAATGGCTTTCAGCTCCGATCCTGAACCTAATGAATATAATCGCACAGCTAACAAACTTGTCAGACCTTTTATATACTATTTCTAATACTGTTAACGTTAACTCTAAAGTTCCATGCACTTTAACAATTCATTAAAGTACTAACATAGCCCCTACCAAAGACGTCACCTATCACACTTTGTCTAACAATTTACATTTATAAATAACATGTAATAATTTAAACAAATATATATCCACAACTTGGAATTATTATCATACTAGACATCAAACGAAATATACTCTAAGTAATAGAGTTCTCATGATTCAATAAAGGAATAGCCGTCAGTGTCGTCGCGTAATCCATTGGAGAACATCTAAAAAAATACTGTTACACCGACAAAGCCTGCACAACTTACACAGCTGTGCTACTTAACTGTTTAGCATTTTAACAAGTCTCCACCACTTAACGCTCGAAGTCAAAAACCCCAACGATTGACATGCGAAAATGCCCAGCGTAATTACATAGCCTTCTTTTCAAAAGAGGCAATGTCTCCCAAATATCACAACTTTATCCTTACATGACCTTAAATAAGAGCGAGTTATACACTAATATAGCACGTGTTTTCAAGTATTAACCTTTCGCGATTACATTACAGCAACCTAACAAATTATGAAAAGATAATGTTACCCAAGTTTTCGACGAGATGCTTATCCATTAGTCATTACTTTTTTAATAGGCAAGAGGCTAGAGGGCTCAAGGTACGATATACTACTTATTAGAGCAATATCCTCTGAACACCCAACTAATATATGCAACATTAACTAAGCTTATCTTCCAAACCGACGATAACTCATTTAAAAATGTACCTTATCTTACCTTATCTCAAATACACATATAACATATAGTTCTGTGCTACAGAAAAGGAAAATTTATTTTTTCAAGGTCTGTTAATATTTATATTCTACATTGTTTGTCGCAGCATAAATGCTATTTTTTAGTTTTACAGAGTTGTCAACAAAAAACCCTCCCTTCCCTCCTCCATGACCTTGCTAAACAGAATCTATTCTTCTTCTATTGATTCAGTCACACTATCAGTACATTTCCCGTTTTCGGCGTAATTACTATAGTACAAAATATACATGTTCTTGGTTGATTTACTAACCACGAATATAGGTGTTGACACGTGTCGTAAACATTGTCCTTTCACATTATAAAGCTAAATAGCATCTATTGTGCAGAACTGCACCATAAAGAAATGCCTAGTATGTATCAATGACCATAAGTACCAGCTCCTAAAAAAAGACGTTTCCTAACCTACGCCTTCATCGAGAGAAATTTCAAAAAAAGAATTTGCCTTACACTAAGCTTAGCGTGACATAAAGGATTTCTACAATAACATGTAACCGAATTTAAACTACCCAAAGGTAAATAGACTAACTTAGCTTTTCAGTGCGTACGAAAAACGTGAGCAAAGCTGAATTGGTCACAGCTCAGTTGTATGTAGCCAAGCCAACTTGACATTGATCATCTCTAACACACGGATCCTGATGTTAATTTTCTAGTCGCATCAACACTATTGATTTTTGTTCGAGTGCTGGCGTGCGATTGTAATTTCGTTTTCGTTTATTTGAAATTCATTTCGTGGTGCATACAAACATGTTGATGCGCAGCGAGCATTCTAGCACATAATGAACCATTGAAGTTCTGTGTACCGGTTTGTTCTAGTACCTCAAGCAGGATCATATATCTGCTTAACTATACACATAAGATGTTAGTCCACAGTAATAAAGACTAACAAGAATCATAAGAAACTAAGAAATAATTGTTTAAGCAACCAAACCGAACAATCTTATGCATGAATAAGCTGTATCGAGCTTCAATTCCACACCTTTCTAACCTTCCCATTAAATTATACCTATAAAATATGTGAGATCCAAAGTAACGGTATACATATTAGCATCACTTTTTCCGAAGGCATAGTTCTCGTAAATCTTCGAATAAGCAGCGATTAATTATTGATATAACCTTCCAAGATGACTGATCACCTCATCTTTTTGGGAAGGATCGGATGTAATGAAACTAAAGTAGTGTTTAGTAAGTTTATAACTATACCTAATTATCATACAGACACCGGAGACTAAACTTGTACTAAGTATACAGTTGTAGTCTCACACTGGCTGCTTAACATAAAATTAGATATCTGTTTATAGATTTATCAGTAAATTATTGCAAGAGTTTTATCGATTTTACAGCCGAATCCAAGTAATCGCATAGAATCTAATTCTCGACCCCTCCTCGGCCCATCTCCTTCCTTCTTGACTCTTTGTTCCGATCTTTGTCTATTTAGAATTCACAGTGAAGCATCTCACGTAGTATCATTTCGTAAAAATAAACACAAAAATAAGTCTTTCGATTACATAACCATCGAATATATCACAACGTTTTTACTTAATAAAGCTAACCGTAACATAACCCTGAATAACAGAATATTTAGATGGTACAATAGACAACTAACACACTCATACGTACGAAAATAAACTACTAACATTAACAAAGCTCTCCCGTGGTAACAAACCGTAAGTACCTTCCCAGAAGGAGCATTTCAATGCGCTACCCCTATCTGTGACGTAACAATTCAACATAAGCTTATCTCGTATGTCTTACAGACATATAGCATCTCATTATCGAAACAGCTAGACACAATTTTTAATAATTTAAACACTTCCGTAGAATGACTCTCTATTTATTTTGAGAGCGTAGAGAATGTTCTGACATAACCTGTCTGAATCATCATATGACAACGATATAAAGCTAACCTATGGATAGAATGTGCCTAATTGTTACATTGAATCCACTGCCGACTACTAAGTACTGAATACTTATGAAGTTACCCTGGCGCTCAGACAGTGCATAATATTTCTTCGCTACTTAATCGCTCATACAGAATTACGATGCGACAACACATAACAAAGGTATATGAATTTCTCACCCAGCCGGCATAACATAAAAATAACAATTAATTTTATCTTCGTAGCGCACTTAGAACTATATAGGAATAGGGTTCTTGTCTGTGAAGGAGACAATAAAGCAGGAATTCTCCTGCGTAGCCCAGTTAAGGAGGCGGGTGAATAAAACAGTTTAACTCATATATGTTAAATTCTATAGAATAAAGATTACCTCATAGTAAGTCATACAGCACCATACGTGATAACGACACCCAGCCAGTCGACCAAGACTTGGAAACACATTGTCCGAGCCGATACTCCTTTTACGCTTGGAGATCTTTGAAGCTATTGATTTCATGGCACATTCGAGTATCATTTCGGATAAACGTAACACAAAAAATACAGTTCATAGTATGTGCAGATTTACTGACTAACTGATCCCGATATATCCTCCGTTAGTTTATACAATTTCGTAATCTAACCGGTCGACAGCCCTCAACTGTTTTTACTTGTATCAGATAGTATCCTGAGCATGTCCTAACCATGCGCAGATAGAAAATTTTTCATCGTATCAATTGTAATCAATAACATCTCCTAGACAACACCTTATACGCACGAATAATCACTCTACACAGTTCAAAAAAACTTCCTATCACGCTTGCCCACAATGTCGGTAAAGTACCTAACACTTAGTGTGCGAAGCTTGACTCTTACCTATGTTTCACAGCTTTGCTATCCAGGCAACTATCCTACGTAAGAGCAAGAAAACTGTCCTTGACTTTCTCCGATTAAAGAACATATAAAAGCTACTATACACCTGTATCCTATTCATACCATACTGACAACGAATTATTAAGATCATAGTCAGTAACTCTATTTTTATTAACATATCTTCGTCATTTCTAAACAAAAAATTCTCATAACTATCTTAGAATTATCACTATCATAACTCACATACGAATAATTAGCACAACTTAACAGAAGTATGTTAAACACCAAAACCATAATACCAATATACACGATTAAATGTATAATGTTCACTGCCCATTAAATAAAAAAACAAGCTTCTCTGAATAAATATCGACAGAAGCGTAAACTTTAACTGATTTAAAGCAGAAATACAGTTTACATCAGTAATCAAACCACCCATCCTGCAGTCCCCTACCCATCCATCCCGCCACAAAGTTTTAGCTTCAATAAAGCTAACATCATAACCTGAACATACGTTAATTGTAATCTGTCCATGCATAAAGCCTCTTCCTTCAACATACTTTGTCGTTATGAATAATCCGCTATACATCCTCGCGAAAATTTCCTACACTT
>JABUQX010001508.1:10000-87455 GCA_015478945.1 Trachelipus rathkii | reverse complement strand
TATCTTTCTTTGCCCTTTATTTCATATTTTCTTGCATCTTATTTATTTAGAGTCATTTTTCAATTATTTTTATTATAATTTATATACATTATACTATTTATGTTTCTTATGGAATGTGTTTTCGTATAATACTTAATTTCTGGACGCCTTATAAATAAAGTAAGCTCTGGCTCTTCAATAATATATCTATATAATGCGGTATTTTTATTATGCAGCTGTAGGAGGGTCCCTAAAAATCCAAATTTGAATTCCAGAAAGGATGACACACACACACACTTGGGAATTGGATTGGGATCCCAAAAAACTAGACCGCAAGACTGACCGACTCTGTGTTCCAAAAGACAAAAATTAAACCATCAAGTCCAGCAGAAAACTATAAGATCAATTACTAGATGACCAATTTCAAAAGCTAATAAGAAAATATTCTTTTTTTACAAATTTATAGGAACTATAGCCACATTGATAATTAATAATCTCTGGATATATTCATCATTTATATATAATTATAATATATATATATATATAATATATATATTTATATATATATATATATATTATATATATTATATATATATTATTTATTGTATAATATATATATATATTATTATTAATATATATATATATATATATATATATATCACAAACCATGTATTTATAAAAGCGGTATCTCAACACACCTGTATACCAGCTGTATGTTTTGAAGTTTATGATTATTTTAGGTCCTCTCTGCTCAAAATGACAGATAGTGATATCCATCTAGAGGAACAACATCCTAGTAAGGAGGCATCATTAGCCCAAATTTTTACCATCGTTGTGCTATCTTTGTGCTGAATATAATGATATATATGACAGAGAATGTATATTTATATATATATATATTATATATATATAATTTATCTATATTATATATATTTATATTATATTATATATATACCTATAACGTGCTTTATCCCTATGCAGGGGGTAAACGGGGGACCACAGGAAATCGAACTTTAAGGCGGCTATCCAAACCAGCGCCACCAACCGTTTTCGCAGTCAAGTTTTAATTCTTGCCCCAGGTAGATAAAACCCAACTGCTACGCGGAGGATTTGAACCAGCGTCTCTCGTATGAGAGGCGGTGACTCAACCTCTTGCGCCACGAGGCGTTCAAACTTTAAAATAATAAAACAAAATAAACTTTTTACCAGCGCTTTTCACTTTTATAAATTTCATTTATCGGCGATTTTCTGAGGTATCGTAATCGTAACGGTATCGGAATTTGGAGAGTGTGTATCCGTATCGGTATCGGTATCGGTAAAATTTTTTGCCGATACCTTAACCGATACCATACAGTTTGCGTCTTTAATTTGATTTCGATATATATATATATATATATTATATTTATATTATATATATACTTATATATATATATATATATTATATATATATATATATATTATATATATTTATTATATATATATTATATAAATATATATATATGATTTATTATATAATATTGATATATATATATCTATTATATATATATATATCATATATTTAAGTTTCAAAAATACAATTTGAATAATTCTTTAATCCTTTTAATTTAACTGGGAGACTATTTATATTGTATACAAAGAATCTTTTAACATATGGAATGTAAAATAATGCAGTTTTATCATGCTTTGACAGATATTTTCATAAGTCAGTACAGCTTCATGGTTTGATTTAACCTTTTCTAGAAATTAAAGTTTGTAATTTCTTCTTCCTTCTGCTTCTGTTATGTATATACATATACATGAGTACATATATAATATATCATATATATATAGTTTTATATATATATATTATATAGTAGTATTATATATATATATATATGTATATTATATATATATAATATTATTATATATATATATATATATATATATTATATCTATATTATATATATTATATTATATATATCGCAATTTGTCTGATATTTCGGGGTATCTATCTGACCTACTGTATGTAAATATAGGCGTTTTCCGTTTTTGCATTTGTGCTTAAGAAAGTAAGATATGTTGAGATTTGGCGTTCGTTTTTATTAACAGCGCAAAATGCAAGAAATGCTTACCTCGACGTAAGGCAATCCGTCAATTCTATAAAGTTTGCTATTTCCCAGTGATGCTTGAATTTACCACGTTTCTTTACGAAAATGTGCAAACAAAAAAATGAAGGCGTTGTAGGGCCTACCACGCCGTCAATTTTTTGAAGTGATGATGTTTCCTTCAATAAAATCGGCTTTAAAAGCTCTAATTTCTTCCAAATCGATAAACTCTATAAATAGTTGTAATTTTTTTTAAAAATATAAACATTTTTTCTTAATTATTTATTTTATCCGAAATCGCGGACTCATTCACAGCCATTAAATTCCAATTGCTTGCCAACAAAGTACACCTCATAAGAAATCGTGTTCCGTTTTTGCACGAAAATTTTCAGGCAATTTGTTCAGTGCATCGAGGAGTGCCAAAGAATCCTATGATAGTAAGTGTAAGGTTTTAAAGTGTTTTTGATATATAAAGAATTCCCAAATTTTTAGTTCTCATCTGTAGAAGCATTGAAAATGGAGAATTTTTTGAAAATTTTTTAGCTATTGAGCTCATAGTGATCTCTGACAGCTAAATTCTCTGGTTGAGAGATGGAGAGATTAGTTTCGAAAGGGAATGTCTTGTGTTTAAAAGGTCGCATATCTTTAGTTATTGGTGAAGTTTGGACCTACCATAGTCGACGTTATTTTATATTTGTAACGATATGTGACCTCAGTTCATGGAGATGCTTTCTTTATTCTTAAAGAAACTGCCAATTAAGCTGTTGTTAATAAAAGATATATAGAACCTTGCATAGTGGAAGTTTTTTGTTTAAATATGTTTTAATCTGAAGGGAAGAACATTGGAAAGGGGTCCAATGCGGGCATATCCAAGATAAAAGGAAGTTTTAGGAACATCATATGCTTATATGTTTTAGGGGAAGTGTTATCGAGAAACGAGTACACAAGTTTATCAAAAATGTTAGAAAGGGGATAAAGCTAAAGCTAGAAAATTTACGGAAAGGTGATTTCTTTCATGGAACAATCTTCCAATTAAGAACAAATAACAAAGGCTTGTATATGCGGGACCTTAGACCTGCAATTTTATGATTAAAAGAAGATAGAAATAAAGAAATTAGCTCCAAGTAAAGTATTAGTTTTAATCGTAAACATCATTTAGCAACCCACAAAAACTTTACTTGGGGACTAATTTCTTTAGTTATATTCCTTTAATCGTAATTAAAATAATACGAAGCGTGTTTACGATAGAATGAATTTAGTATTTCCTTTGCTGTTAATTTAGACCGTTATTCGTTTTTTCATTTGTGCTTACGCTCGATAAGAAATGCTCACCAGTTTTAGCCGAATTTCCAGTTTAAACGACCGCGATTTCGTGCTAGGCTCTTTTGTTTTTAAACAATTGGAATCAGCTATTGTCAGCTATTGTGGTGGTAATTTCAGCAATTAAAAAAAATAAAAAATGGTTATATATTACAAAATTGATCAACTATTTGTGTGGAGCTTTTCCCCATTTGAAGAGTTACGTTGCATCTTTATCTTGTAATTTCTAATTATCATTATTTCTCTAACTATCATAATGTTGTTGTTTTACATTTATTTTCTGAAGTGCTTAAATTCGGTAGCAACGGGAATGCAAACCACAGAATTGTGGAATTCCTTACGTCTGGAAAGCATTTCTTTACAATTTTTCGGAAAGTTTGACCAAAAACGAACGCAAGCTCGAGATTTTCTTACGTTTCGTAAGCCAAGATATAACGAAAACGGCTTTTATATATATATATTTATATATATATATATTAATATATATATATATATATTATATATATATATTAATATATATTATTATATATATATATAAATCTTTAATGATAAGAAAAGGCCTATAATTTGAGTTTTCTTCCTTATATATTTATATATATATATATATATTAAATAATTTCTATTTTTTAGCCACATATATTAATATAATTGTTACCGGGTGCGAGCCGGGACCAGTCAAATGCACACCACTCTTTCCCATCCTCGACTTAATGAAAGAGATTTACAAAAGATTATAATACTATATCGCAAGTCTTGTAATTTAAATCTAGCACATATTAGTTGAAGAAACATCAATTTTTACGCCTTTTTCTGCTGAGAGTCTGTTTCTCGTTTCATCATATCATTAGCCAAGCATTGCTAAATCTCTCATGCACTTGGAACACTAGTTGAGAGCCAAATATTATGCAAGTTACTTAGCGTGGTAACATTTTGCTTACTTTCCCACTGAATGTTTAGTTCGTTTTTTCTTGGTGATCGTTTTCAATCATTATGCATACATCTTTGGTAATGCGTGTGTTTCTTCATTCATACTGGACTGTAGAATCTCTTCCAGTGAATCTGTTATTGATTACTTGTAGAGATGTTGGTTCTATAGATTTCGTTTATTTCCTTTAATGGGTGGCGAATTAATAGACTATTGGGATTGAAGTTTTTCAAACTGCAAGCACAAGGTGACGATTTAACTTGTTCTAATTATTTGTTACAAAAAAAAACTTACCTTTATAAAGGGGATCTAAGTAAGGTTTGCAATAGCATGAAGTCATTAATTTCCACAGGAAGTAGTGCACCAACTACCTCGCCGTTGCACTACAAGTTTCATTTTTTTACACAGTCAATGCGATGCATCTGAAAATGGTGCACAATTCTGCCTTAACTTTGAGAATTTTTGATATTTTGTTGGTGAAAGGCTGTAGAGGCGCTGATTTATTGGCATAATATCTCACGTGAACTCTGTTGACTCAAATTATTATAACTTCATGATGTGAGATCATGAGTCATCATTACACAGTTGAGTCGAGTTCCCATGTCTCATTTAAATTTGAGTTAAATTCATCTTAAGTATTTTTATTATAAATTCTTTAATAAATCTCGAAAATAAATATCCGCGCAACATTCCGCAGGGAATAGGCGCGGATGCAGAGGCGGATCTTTAATAATGGTTGCGGATGTTCCGAGGATAGCGAAATGGGATGTTACTGCATCATAATATTAAATATTATATTATAATATATATATATATATTATATAATCTATATATAGTATTATATATATATATATTATATTATATATATATATAATATTATAATATATATATAATATTATATATATATAATATATATTAGGCCATATAGGGATAAAAGTATCGGTATCGGTATCGGGTATCGGCAAAATTTTGGTACGGTAATCGGTATCGGTATCGGCAATGAAAAAATAGCGAGTACTTTGTATCGGGTATCGGTATCGGCCTAAATTTTGGTATCGGTGCAACACTAATATATAATTAGTATATTATTATATAATATTAATATATATATATATATATATATGATATTCTTATATATATATATAATTATATTATATATATATATATATTTAGGTTGGTAAAATTTTAAACTACGGTGTACACGGATGTCAGTATCAAGGTCTGATACTGTGAGAACTTTCAAGAAAAATAAATAACAATACGTCTTTCTTCTTTTACTTACTCAGAGGCCTGCAACAATAAGGTATAGGACATATATCATAAAGGTATAAACATCTTGCATCCGTTCACAATCATCATCAGCGCCATACAACAAAATACGTGCATTTACTAATATCCGTCAAACCTTAACGGGAAATGGAAAAGAAAATCACAATACTATAATTTCTTCCTTTATTTTTAATTTAGACTATATTATAAGATGGTATAATTTCCCTGATTTTATTCTAATACACATTTCATACCAATATTTTTGGTCAGAGCTAATTGCTTAATAATATCTTCGATCTTTTCAAGGTAGCTGTTAACCAGTTCAAAATCAAGCTAATTTACAATTTACATCTTCTTCAATTTTATTTCCAATGGTACTCTTAAAAGTTTTTGGTCTAAGTTTGTCCATCCAGTTTCTTCGAATATGTGGTGAATAAGAAGTTATTTGTGTCAGAAGCAAAATCCCCATTCATCCTATTGTGCACTTCTTCCGCTTTGCCAAACTCATATTCCCTTTCTTCAGACATTCCTTACTAATCATCCACTTTTTTCCTTTGGTCCTCTTAACCGGTCAATCCAAGTCCTCCTAACTTCCTAAATATCTTCCTATTTTTTAAACTTTCTTGCTTTCCAATGTTTTCGAATTTATCTTTAAGAAGGAGTTTTAGAAACATCATTCCTCTTAATCTTCTCAATAGTATGGTTTCATTAATGATCTTCTTACTCTTCTCTTTGGGTTTTGGCCATCTTCTCTTCAGTATTTTTTGTGAATCTTTTGAAGTGGCATCGGACATATATTAAAAGCTTTAAATAGAAACTTAAGCAAAATTTTGATTTCCAATCTTCAGTCTTTTGAAGTCCCCATTCTCTGTAACCTTTTATAATTTCTAAACTGGTAACACTATTACAACTTTTGTACACTATATTTTAATATTTTAATTCCAGTTTAACCTAATTTCTGTTTACTGTAAGGCGCCTTCTGCTTCAACTTTAACTGAAATAAAATACAAAATGAAACAAACATTAATAAATGTCATTTAAAACAATTGTGGCAAAAATAAGTTTTACCAAAAAAAAAACAAAAAAAAAAAAAAAAAAAAAAAAAAAAAAAAAAAAATTTCACCCTAATTACTTCTTTAATTAGTTGCGTCCCTGGGAACCAAGATCAGAAATTCTTCGCCTCCAAAAATTCTTGGATCTTAATTTGACTGATAGTCAAATAAACAGCGTAAGTAGTTTATATCAAACCCTGACTTAATAATAAATAAATAAATAAATAATAAATAAAAATAAATCTTAATAAGGTTACTTCAACCTTTACACAACTCGTACAGTAGTAAGTTGAAACTGATTTACTGGAATATACTGACCTTGACTTTAAATTAGTATTGAAACATCATTAATTTCAAGTATACGAGTTCCCATATTGACCTGACCACCTAAATATCTGAAATATTATGCAATATTATTTAAACTTTCCTTTATATTTTCCAAGATTATTCACTACACTAGCTTTGATGTTATGAAAGAGAGAGAAGAGAAGAATCTAACGGGATCAGCAGAGGAATTGGCTGACCTCTCAAATCTTGAAGTTCTGGAGAAAGATGGGGGATTTTTCCGAAAAGGTACTCTTTATGAACCAAAAGAATTAAAAAGAGGAAGAAAAAGAAAAAGAAAAAGAAGAGGAAAAAGAAAGAGAAACATAAAGAGAAAGAGAAAGAGAAAGAGAAAGAGAAGGACAAGGAGAAGGAGGAGAAGAATTAGAAAGAGAAAGAGAAGGAGAAAGAAGAAAGAGAAAGAGAAAGAGAAAGAGACGGAGAAAGTGAAAGAGAAAGAGAAAGAGAAAAGAGAAAGAGAAAGAGAAAGAGAAAGAGAAAGAGAAAGAGAAAGAGAAAGAAGAGAGAGAGAGCAGAGAGAGAGAGAGTTTAGATAGAGAGCCGAAGAGAGAGAGAGACGAGAGAGAGGAGAGAGCAGAGACGGAGAGGTTTAGGGCCACTGAAAAACAACCTCAGAAAAGTTAATATCTCAAAAGCGGCTTTACCAATACGAGAACTAACAGGAATTAGATTCACATCGGATTCCATGATGCTATCGTTAAAAATGATAAATAAAGAAAAAGCTTCAGGGATAGACAAATATAAGGTTTAACAAATTATTGTGCTCACATGCCCATTTACAGACTGTTTTGATAAAATAATGGTGGGTATTGAGGAGATCCATATTTATACTGTAGGAATGCCCGATATCTAAAAATATCGATAAATCGATAAATCGATATTCTTAAAAATATAAAAATAGCTAAGAAAATATCGCCAGAAAATATCGATACTCGATATACCCTCGATCATTTACGTTAAGATTAAAATTTGTAATATGACCATTTCCCGCAGTTATAATTTAGGATCTACAGTGTTTTCTTTCAGGCATACCTCCGCGCGTTTTAGTGCTTTGCTTAACGTCCTCTCCCGGAGTCAGTCTTCCATTATATGGTGCCATGGGCACTACCCCCCGAGAAAAATCGAGATGAATTAATTTTTGCCGTAAATTATTAACACACTTTATGCATAAATAATTAACATCCAAAAGCTAAGTTGGTGTGATAATATAAAACACATACTCTATAAAATCATTTATAATTTCAAAGAAAACTGGAGGTATGCACAGGGTAAATTGTATAGATTTTAGCCGCGAAAGACAAATAACTAATCGGAACAAAATTGCCTATATTATTTGGCCAAAATTGAATGGGTTGAAGGAGAAGCGAAGTGTGGTTTATATTTCTGACTTGTTCTGAAGGAATATAGGTTCGTTCTACTGCCTATCCTTAGAAATTATCTTTCCCTCGGTATTCATATATTGTGTTCTCTATATTAGTTAGCTGTAGTAGTATTTTCAAGTTCAATTTACTGGATGTCTAAACTATTTCATTGCAATGAGTGTAAATTTATTTTTCCATTTATAATATGATATATACTCACAATAGTTTATATAAGGGGCTGGGATCTGAGGAGTCTTTTCAGATAAAACTTCATAATTCAATATACCTCAGATGTACTCATTTTCTCTATAAGGGTTGTCTTATATATAGTTGTAATATTAGTATGGAAACTATTATCGCTCATTATATATCATTTAAATTCTGATTATATCCATTCACAAATTGACCCTACCTACTTAGTAGGTTAAGAGTCTAGAATGAGTGACTTATATTTTTATATTTTTTATATTTAATTCTAAATTACTCCAACTCTTACTATAACTCCTATTATAAATTTTCTTAAAGTCCAAATTTTCCTAACAACTCATCATTAACTGTTATTTGCTACTTATCAATTGAATAAAAAAATGGATCTTAACTTGTGAGAACTTTCTAATTTCATCTTTCTCTTTTAATTCTTTTGAAGTGAAGGAGAAGAGGGTTTGAAATAACATTCGACTTCAACACGTCTTTACTTAAACTTTTTTAGTTAACTATCCTTTCTTCACAACAGGCTATATATATACTCAAACTATCATCTACTTAATACGCTTCATTATCCCTACATTTATTATCATTATTTACAATTGCTTAATACAAGATTTAGCTCATTAAAAATATATTTAATATAATATATATATATTATATAATATTAATATTAATTATATATTATATTAATTATAATATATATTATTAATTATATTATATTATTATAATTATAATATATTAATATAATATAATATATATATATAATTATATTAATTTAATAATATATATATATATTATTATTATAAAGTCTACCTATTCAGGTAAGTCTTGTTAAAGTTATATTTTAAATTAATTACATTAAGTAATCTAATTGCTGTCTGGCTTGGGCTGTTATATCTTTTTTATTTAATTATGGGATAGGAGGGGGTGATTTGAATACGCCAATACAAAGAATAAAGGCTCACAAGGTGGCAGGTAAGAAGAAGATGTGAGTAAAACTGGTGTGATTTGGTGCACCACTCACATTAGAAATGTTATATGTGTTCGGGCTGCCCCTGCCTTAGAAGTATCAGAACTTATTGTGGGTAATATGGATATCTTCGTGTGGGTGGGTAAAAAAGTCTAACGTGATAGAAAGTTCTGAAAGAGAGGACGATATAATAGAAGGGGCAATTTGACCTAAGGCTGTATATATAAAGAAGGGGTTTGGAAGAAGTCTAAGCTGTCGGTCTAGATCGAAAAAATAATTATTAAATGTTTAGAAGATTTATACTAGAGTTATTAAATAAGCCATAGCATGATGCCAGACTCCTACGAGAAATATAATGAACGTTTCACATGCCTTACAAAATCAAATACCCAATCCACAGCGAGGAACACAAAAAAGTTTTTCGAGGAGGTGTGAAGAGAGTTTTGGAAATCAAAAGTTAGATATGGAGAAAAACACTCTTTGGACCTGTATGATAAACATTATTGACAGTTTTAAGCAAAAAAATTAAGGCTTCGATTAATCCTGTCATCCCAAGTCTAAAACCTTCTTAGTCTATAAGAAATCTAATATTAAGCTAACGTCAAATCAGCCAACCTTTTGACAAGATTGGTCATTTCAAAAATAATGATGTTGGTAGTTTCTCATTGAACTGCACTATTAATCCATCATCTGGTGATACGACAAGTTCTAGTCGATTATTCGATATATCTTCGGATTCTAGTTTTGACCCACCATCTCCATTTAAATATAACGAGGTATCAATTTTTTCAGTAGTTCAGTCAGTAAGTCTACTCACAAACTGTCCCAAAAATATTTCACGTTTATCCGATGACAATGTCGCTAAAATTTATCAGCAAAAAACTTAGTCATAAAATATTTACCAGCGTCCTCCTCTCCCTTCAAGAAATGAGTTATCAGTTGCTGACAAATCCTCAAATCTTAGAAATAAAAAGTTGAATAATTGATCAGGGATTCCTCATTCTTTTAGTACATCAGATTCTGATATTTTGTTATGTGTTGATAACTTTCATAAGCAAAATACTCCATTGGAATCTTCAGTACCTGCTGCAAAGACCAAAGACTGCGGAGAAAAGACTCATGGTAAAGAAAGCAATTTAACAAAAGTTCCTGAAGATAGTAATGTAAGCTTCAGCGTGAGCAGAGCAATTGCAGATTTAGAGTCAACTATCCCGAACTTTGGAATTTTAGGCCATGACTTAAAGACAATAATAAATTGCTTGAGAGAAGAAGGCATCAATTCTGAACCATTTTTGAAAATATGCGGATCCCAATAATGTAACATTAATGAATTTAACATTGATGAAAATAAAAATAAAATGGAAAGATAGAAAAAAAATTGTATTCTTCTTTGAAAACCTCAGTGAATGGTTTGAAAAAACAACGTCATTTATCAGAGATATTAACATAAAAATAGATTGTAAAAACTATAGCGAAATAATTTATGCCTCATCAGTACAGCTGCTCTTATTCTCTTATTACAAGGATTAACACTAAGGAAAAAACAGTAATGTTTACGTTGTTAAGCCGCTGTTCGATACATTGTAATTTTAAGATACAATCTTATAACTTGTAATGTCTTTCATAGTATGATCTTTGATTTTCATATATAAAGATCCTTCTCAAAACTAAAATGTCACAAAAAGTTTGCATAGTATGTATATAAGATAGGTAGTATTATAGATAGTATTATATATTATAATATAGTTAGTGAGAAACATAATAAATAAGGCAAAATAAACAAATACATCTAAACCGATCCTTTGAAACGATAAAGGTCCTTCACTTAATGGTGGACCTAAAAATCATCTCCTAAGAGATAAAGACCTTCAAGAGTAGGACAGTGAGAAAGTAGTAAGAGAATAAGTTAAAATTCAATGAAGGTTTTATCATAAATTCCGAAGAAAACACTAATAAGCCTTGTTGATTCTTACATCAGACCCAAAAGACGAAATTGATGAACCAATATCACAAAACGAAGAAACCAATATCCAAATATCCAGTCGAATAATTTTAAGGATTATATTATTCACAATTAATAATGTATGTCAAAACAAATATACGAATCCAACAAACAAAACTATATTTAAATTTGGTCCTAATCCTATAAAGAAAAATACAAGACAAATAAGTAAAAAAACAACTTACAAAAATGAAACGATACAAACAAAATAAGCGCAGTCCCCTACATCGTGAAACATGCCACAAACTTACCTGAAAATAATCAAGTATATTATAGTTTATTTTTTTGTTTTTTTTTCCCCTTAATCACATCCCAAAGCCTTTCTCAATTCTAATTGATTTTTTCTATTATTCTTTTTTTTAAAACCATCTGCTAATTCAAGCCTAATTGCAACCTTGAATTTACCCATTCAACTGACTTTATCACTATATTCTCCATCTTTTCCTTTAAATTAGCTAATTCTATTCTTAATATTCTATTTTTTACACCCTTAAGATATTTAGATGTCTCTTAATGACTTTACGAGTCTGTCATTGCCAAGTATTCCAGCTTAAATGGGATCATTAATATTTGTGCAATTCCTCCCACAATATTTAATGTATTCTTCCCATTTAATAGCTTCCACCATGCTCAGGGTTTCTGCCGACAAAGTTGAAACTTTACCACTACGCTGCTTTTTGATTTCCATAACAAAGGACAGATGTTACCTGCAATATCTTTTATCCTTATACAATAACCTATATGTGTCCTTCCCGCTCACATTACCAAAAGAATAAACTTCCAATCGCATTCTTCCCCTTTTTAACTTTGGTATTCTCATAGTTGCATCTCTTCTCTTTTGCTCTTTCAGCCACTTTAATTAACCTCCTGGTAGTCCCACAGTGGCCCTTTCATATTTTCTCGAAAAAAACTCACATCAAATACTAAGTCAGCGTCTCAGTATTTGTGACACTCCAGTTTAATTTTCCATAACAAAGTATCTATATTCGTCAATCTCTTCATTTAACCTTTCATCCTTATAAGATATGTCAGTGTTCTTATTATTAAATAAGAAAATAACTCTTTTGACTTATAACAATATCAAAATCTTCTTCACATCCAATGTGTATCCCTAAATATTTAAAAACACCGCTTTCTTCTCTACCAACCTCAAGTCTTACTTTATTTTGAATAATATTTTTTCATCAAAATGTTTATTACCGCCATATATGAGATCATCTACATGTCATTCCCATTATTCCAGCAAATTACTTCATGCTCTTCCATTTAAAAATGTTATCTATTACTCTCTTTCCCTCCAAATTTCATCAACCAGTCTCTACTAAATACTCACATAGCCACTTCTTGCGCTCCTTTAAACCGATACATTTTCTTAACTTTCCATAATTTTAGGGATATTGGCTTCCTCTGGAGCGTTTTATTACCCACTTCCCTTTCCATTTCGTTTTTCCTTGTAAGTATGCGTTTCACATCTAAGGTTCTTTACCTCCAATCATTCAATATTTATATTGAAAGTGTTCACTAATTAACCTTCTATAGAAAACGTGATGGACAACGATATCCTTTAAACAGTCTTTTCCATAAAACCCTTAACCACTAATCTTGCTTTCCATATTTTTCCTCCTCCTTTCTCTTTTTCAGTAATTATCCATCTCGTCCTAAGAATCTTAGTCCTTTTACTTTCTTCTATCTCTTCAAACACATTATTTTCTTTCCAACTATTAATCTCATTCTTCTTTGCTTCTTGGATTTTCCTTGCATTCTCTAACTCCTTACTTTTGATGTTACCTACGTTACCTTCAATAAAATATGATTCCTCTTTATCTTACTCCACTTCATATTCTCTTAAGTCAACCCAAAACTTTTCATCTGAATCTAAATCCTGGAAATTATAAGTACCATCATACTTACCTCCTCTTTTACCTCCCAAACTCATCACTTTTACTCTTCTCCACCACTTTTCATCATCATGTCTTATTCTGTAATTTTTTCCTTTTCTAATATCAACATAACGAATCCCATCACCTTCGCCAAATTCACCTTCTTCTTCTCCTTCCCGAACAAACTCCTCCTCTTCCTCCTCTTCATCATCCTCCTCTATTTCTTCTACCTGCTCCTCTTCCTCTTCTTCATCCTCCTCCTCCTCTTCTTCATCTTCTTCCAAAACTTCCATTTTCTTTTTCTTCCTTTTTCTCACTTACTTTTTGTATTTTCGTTATTCTACCAGGTCCTCTCCATTTTTCCTCACCCTTTTTCTTATAATAGACTTTGTCTCCTACTTGGGCTTCATCTATTCTATGTGTTCTAATTTTACCTTTTAAATCCCTCCTTATACGATCTCTACATTTTTTCTCTTGTACTTTATCCTGAACCAACATTTGTAATTCTATTAGTTCTTTTAATTTTGCTCCTTCTACTTCTTCTAGTTCAGCAGGGCTGACACGTTCCATCTCATTTTTACCCCGATAAAACATCCCAAACCCCTTCTGATTAGGAGAGTATCCACCACTCATTATTCTATCATTTTTCGCACTGACCATCCACATTAATATCCAATCTCTTACTTTAACTCCTTCCTCTTTTAATTTCCTCATACCCTCCTTCAAAATCCCTACTGTCTTTTCACTTTTACCGTTGCTCCACGGGCTCTCACTCCGCTGTACATAACAATCTCTAGACCCCATTTTCAGTGAAATTCAATTGATTTCTTCATTTTGAAATTCCCTGCCTCCATCGGTTATTATTTTTAAGGGAGCTCCAAAATAACTAATCCATTTCTCCATTACACATTCCATTATGTTAGAGGGTTTCTTATTATTGTCAGGCAAAATGGTTAAAAGATGTGTTGCCCAATCCAGCATGACTAGAAATTTTTCACCTTCCAATTCACCAATGTCCATTGATAGTACTTCGTTAAAATGTTTTGCAAGAGGTAATCCTACTATATAGGCCTTTCAGGGTGTTTCTTATATTTCTTAAAAGTTTCGCAATTACTACAAATCTCCTTTAACGTTTGTAATCTTTCCTTCTTCAACCTCTCATAATCCTCGTCTTGACCCCATGCTTTATCAATCATCTGTTGCAGTTTGTCAAAAGAGCAATGACCGAATTGTAAATGTATACGTAAACATGTATTTTTCCATTTTTCCTCATTAAGTATTGAATTATTTTCCCTAAGCGTTAGCCAGACACCCTTCATTTTCCCTTTTTCCCTTAGTTTTATCCTGAAATGACCCTTACTATTCTATATAAGGTTTTTATCATTTATTAAAGAATGATTACATTTAATATTTTTACCAAAATATAAGCATTTGATTTATCCAAAACTACTGCCCCTATTAATTAAGTATATTTCCTTCTCTATTAATATCATTTCCTGTCGTCCTAATTTTCTAAATTATAATGATAGGTATTAAAATTTCTATAAATGTTGATTCTCTCTCCCCAAAAACATACGTAGCTTCTATTTTACTCTTCTATCTTCTCATTTTTTCAATTCTGCCTGTTTAAGTCAAAAATCGCCCCTAGTCATTATTCTCCTATTACACTGTTCTTACAACCTGTATTTACTATCGCACTGTATTATGTCCAATTGTCTTCTTCCATCTTTATACCCAACAAAAACCACAATCTTTGTTATAAAAGTACTTTCTTTTCCTTACATTATTAGCAAGTTCCTTTTTTTACATTCTTTTAACCAACAAGCTTCGATCACATGGCCTTTCTTCCCACACCCTTCACATTCTTTCTCACTTTTGCGATATTCTGGACAGAATCTTTGCATATGTCCCTCCTTTTTACAATTATAACACACATTCTTCCTCTCTATATTTTTATTCCTCTCACCACTATACCATACCTTATCCTTGTTTAGGTTTTGAAAACTCTTTCCCATAATTCCAACTAACAGGCTTGTGACTCTTGTGTAAGATAAATCTCCGTCCAAAGCTCCTAACATTATCTTTTCCTCACTTTCTGACAATTTACTCCTCCCCAACAGCGAACCTCCTTTATGTTCCTCCCCTAGTTCCGCCATTCCAGCTGCATTACACCTTCTCAAGGCTACATCAAATCTACTCACGAAATCCCGTATCTCCTCCGTATTTCTTTCAATTCTGAAGAAATCGTTCATACTATCCATCTTTTCTCTTTTCTTGTCACTGCTATATTTTTTCTCTAACACACTCATTATTTTGTCAACTCCGTCACTACTTGCTATATTCTCTCTTGGTAAACCTACCAACTCTCATGGCTCTCCGCATAGTGCACTCCGAATGGTTAAACCTGGATATTTATCTGCCTTCCTGTTTCTCCATAACCAATCTTCCACTTTTCCTTTCCACTCCAAAAACCTCCTTTCCATCTAACATTGGACATTTCTCAATACTCTCATCACCTGAGCTCATCTTGCAGCTAATTGAGTTAATTTGAACCTAAAAAGTCATCTCCTAAGGGATAAAGACCTTCAAGAGTAGGACAGTGAGGAAGTAGTAAGAGAATAAGTTATAATTCAATGAAGGTTTTATCATAAATTCCGAAGAAAACACTAATAAGCCTTGTTGATTCTTACATCAGACCCAAAAGACGAAATTGATGAACCAATATCACAAAACGAAGAAACCAATATCCAAATATCCAGTCGAATAATTTTAAGGATTATATTATTCACAATTAATAATGTATGTCAAAACAAATATACGAATCCAACAAACAAAACTATATTCAAATTTGGTCCTAATCCTATAAAGAAAAATACAAGACAAATAAGTAAAAAAAAAACTTACAAAAATGAAACGATACAAACAAAAGCGCAGGCCCTTACATCGTGAACATGCCACAAACGTACCTGAAAATAATTATATATATATATATATATAATATATATATAAATATATAGATAATAATATAATATATATATATATATATATATATATATATATATATATATATATATATATATTGTCGTGGAATCACGACACAATTGACGATGAAACAATATTGCAGTGATGGGATGATTAATAAGAGAATGAGGCGAGGGCAGGTTCGAAACTTCTAGATTTTCAAGAATTTATTCAAGATCAGTCTCAAATTTATTTCCTAAAACGACTAATATTTTACTTACTATAATACAAATAATAGATAATAATAGCAATAATAATAATAATAATGTACTAGTACAAATGCACGGTGTCAAAGAGCGAGCTTTAAATCTCAACCTTTTCCATTATTGGAATATGCACAATTATTTACAAGTTTAAAAATTCAAATAAAATGTATACAATATGAATAAGTTTACGAACCTTTAAATAAAGGGAAGTAATTTCTTTTTTTTCAAATACTTATATGAAAACTAATTTCTTCTATAACTACAGCAATAAATTGAAACAACCTTACCATTCTAGTCAGCCAGAAAAAATGGCTACTCATTTACTACCAGTAAACGAAATCAAAAATAGTGTTGCCAAATAAACAAGATCCAGAATTTACGGGAATTTTATCCCATCATATTTCCCCCACCAAGTTCCAAAGGAATTTACTTTTATCTTAAATAAGAAGCCAAAGAAATATACACTATTGAACCATCATTATAAACGCGTGTTATTCTTTCTCTTGCTAAGTACACTTTCAATTTATTTTGTCGACAAAAGTTTCCTCGCAAAACATTGGGGTGCTCTTTCAATTACCTAAAACATGGAAAACACCTTTCTCAAAACTTGGAAATGGAATCATTTCCTTGATCTTCTACGACATATGATGCTGCTGCTCACATTCCAAAATTTAGGTATACTCTTCATATAGATATATACTATATATATATATTATATATATATATATATATATATTATATATATATATGATATATATATATATATATATATATATATATATATATATATATATATATATATATATATATATATATTTAATTTTAAGGATATTATCTAGAATTCATAAATGCTTACAGTTTATTTGGCCATTCAATAACTAAATGAAAAATGCAAGAATAAGTAGATGAAACAATTAGGGTACAAATAAATTTTTAATAATATATAAATATATTAGTGACATAGGCCTTTTTTAAATAATGGAAACTTTAGAATCACATAATTACAAAGTTTAACAAATTAATAAAAATTGGAGGGATACCTTTTAAAAAGTCTGCTTCCCTATGTATGCAAAGTTAAAATATACCGTTTAGTGCCAAACCATTTCAAGAGTGGGCTTACAATTTCAAAATGTTATTTGCCTTTTGGTTAATGTAAAAAAAAATCAGACATATTGTTTTAAAATGTAGATTTTCTTATATAAGATCATAATATACTATATATTTTAAATTAAAACTATAGAATTATAAAATGCTAAAACTTTATGCTAAATTTCTTTAAACACCAGACAAAAACGATAAAGCAATGAGTATATGTTACATATTTTGAATTTTTTTCAGTTTACTATAGTATTTTTCATTTTTAGTGTGTTTAAAATGATTGTAAAATTTGAGAATATATATATATATATATATATATATATATATATATATATATATATATATATATATATAATATATATATATATATATTATATATATATATATATATATATATATATATATATATATTAGAAGAGTTACAAATATTTTAGCAGTAAATAACACTACTTCAGGAGAGCAAGATGTATATTTCATTTCACACACAATCTTATTTTCAATAATGTCTATAATATTTCCTTTGCAATATATGGTAGCGAATTCCCTGCAAAATATTTTTTTTTTATAACCAATAAAGTAAGTAAAAAGCTATCACTACAATTTGTATCCCTCATGAGATCCTAAATGCTCAAACTGTTTTAGGATTATGTCTTCGGTGTTAAGTAAAGACGTCAGATTACATTTTGACCATTGATGACCTCTATGAAAATTTATTTCTTTATTAGCAAGTACACCACACAAATACATCTCATTCCAAATAGCTCATTATTGTTTCTATCACTTAAGGAAGGAAATAAGACTAATTTTTCAAAATTAATTTCCTGGAGATTGTTTACTACGTTAACTTCCGAGTCTTTTGTAACACATTCACTTGAAAACTGCCCTTGCAACAAGGTGTAAGTTTCGTCACTTCCGCAGTTTTTAAACTTTGAAACATTTAAGAGTGATGAAACTGCTGCTTTCCGAAGCACGGCTTCAAACATCGCACACGTTGGATTATCGTCAAATCCACAGGCATTTCATATTACCAAAACAGTTTTCAACTGGATCTTGACGTAATCGTTCGGGTGTACACACAATTTAAATTATAGTTTGTATTTAAATCTTGAAAAAGCATTTTGAAACCATTAATTTCCTGAATCCATCCTACCTTAAATTTAAAGTGTGCTGTTACTTCACGTTGTCCTTCTGCGTCTCTGAAAGTTTTCCATTCTTCTACCCAACAAACCATATTAGTAAGATAATACGATTATACGAAGTTCTTCATGATGTGGTGATCTATTTTGTAAAATTAATTTCCTGGAGGTTGCTTACTACGTTAACTTCCGAGTCTTTTGTAATACATTCACTTGAAAACTGCCCTTGCAACAAGATGTAAATTTCGTCACTTCCACAGTTTTTAAATTTTGAAACATTTAAGAGTGATGAAACTGCTTCTCTCTGAAACACGGCTTCAAACATGGCACACGTTGGATTATCATTAAATTCACAGGCACCTTATGCTACCAAAACAGTTTTCAATTGGATCTAGACATAATCGTCGGGTGTAGACACTATTTAAATTATAGTTTGTATTTAAATCTTGAAGAAGCATTTTGACACCATTAATTGCCTGAATCCATCAGTCTTTAAATTTGAAATGTGCTGTTACTTCACGTTGTCCTTCTGCGTCTCTGAAAGTTTTCCATTCTTCTACCCATCAAACCATATTAGTAAGATAATACGATTATACGAGGTTCTTCATTATGTGGTTATTTATATCTCTGTGAAGGTGATGAATTTGAAATATCGAATAAATTATTCACCTTCAGGCAAAACTCTGCAGTAGCTTCACTGCCATCGTCAACCTTCTGTTCTAATTGCATCAAAATTAAAGTTACGTTTAAAGATCGCCTTAAAACTTGTGAAGCATATTTAACTTTCGTTTTACCACCAAATGAGGGCAAGTATATGTGAGCTTCAGTAATTTTAGGAATGTGTGGAAAATTACTTCTTTAGTTTTATATGCTTCCTGAATATACTTCCAATGAGCCATTCCTTCAGGAATTTTAACAAAGCTATTATAAATGGCATTATTTGTGTGTTCCTAAGTAAATGTGGAACATCTGGAATGATTACCATCTTTTCCTTTTTGAAGTTGAAATATGGCTGACTTTAACTCACTCCAAGTTGTTTATAAACAAGAGAGAGAAATTACTGGCCTGGTCTGTGGTTATACAGACAACATGCAATCCAAAGTTAATTAGTTTAGAATACATTTAAAAAGTAAATATTTCATCTTATTAACCTTAATGGCGCCGCAACTGAAAACATATCCAACCAGTTTCCTGTGATGCTTCTTATCATAAAACAAAAGTGCTGAAGATGCTGGTTGTAAACTTCTCTTTCCTTCTCCAAAATCTTCAAGTCTTAAAATGCAACTCCTAAAATCAACTTTATTTACAATTTCAATATATAGCATAAATAGTATAGGTATTCAATACCTGTATGAAAATCAACTTTATTTAGAAATGGAATTGGAATGGTTTTGCATCAATTGTTTACTGAAGCCTGGTTCAATAGATATTCTATCCAGATATCACTTTAGTGTATCAATACTTGGTAATTTAAGAGCTTTTCGAAGAAATCTATATGCTCTTGGACTTTTTAAATATATAGACAAACTTAAGCTCTTGCAATATTCACTATAATGTTGTTTTTGAATAATTTGACACTAACAATTTCAGAGAAATAAGAGGTAGATTCGTAGTACAATATTTAAGAACATCCTCCTTTGTGGATTCATTTTTACCTTCCTTTTTCAGAGTTGCTAAATTCTTTCAATTTCTTTCTTTCAAAAAATTTCAGATTTTTTATTCAAGTATTTAATTTGGACTTTTTCTGTGAAGAGCCTTTCGAAAAAATTTTTTGGGTGTTGCTTGTACTGACATGACACCAGGGATGGCACGAAAAAGATCAAATGAAAAAAATCAACTGATTTTTTACTTGATTTTTTTTATAAAAAAAAATCATGATTTTTTTGATTATATTCGATTTTTTTTATTTTGATTTTTTTATTTTTTTTATATATATATATATATTTTTTTTATTTTTTGGTATATTTAAGTTATTTAACTTCAATAGAAATGAAAAATTAAAATAAAACTTTATATATTAAGAAGTTTTTAATATATTCTTTCAATTTTCAACAAACTATTCTTTATTGTTGCTGTTTCAGTGTTAAAATTTTAAGATTTTGAACCCAGAGCTAGGGCCTAGGGTTAAAAATTGAAAATTAATGCCAGATGCAGATAAATTATATATATAGTTTGTGTAATATCGTATAATAGATATGTTAGGACAGTATTTGAATATTGTCTACAATTTTAGCCCCTTATTAGAAAAAACAGATATGCTGGAGGGCGCAACCTAAAGCAACGAGGAGGGAGATTCTTGGCTTTGAGTATAAGAATAGGCGTGAAGTTGTCTAGATAGGCCCATCGGCTTCTTAAGTATTATTCTTATTTATTATGGGTTGACTGGGACATTCTACAATGTGGGCTCTTAATTATTAATTTTATTGGTTGACTGGGACAGTCTAAATAGGACAATGCGGCTTCTAAGTATTATTTTATTTAATTATGAAATGTGAACATTCTAGAGGGGTCAATCCGGCTTCTTAATTATTATTTTAAATTATTAATTATTATTGGTTGACTGGGACAGTTTAGATAGGCCCATGCGGCTTTTTAATTAAGTATTATTCTTTTTATTATAGGTTGACTGGGAAATTCTAGAGGCTCTTATATAACTTCCTTATATAATTTTATTGGTGACTGGGACAGTCTAAAAGAGATCATGTTATTATTACTATTGTTCTTATTATTATTTGAACTGGGACATTCTAGAAGGGGTCAATGCGGCACTCTTAATTATTATTTTGTAATTATTAGTATTGTTGACTGGGAAGTCTAGATAGGCTCATGCGGCTTCTAAGTATTATTTTATTTATTAAGTGATGGGACATTCAAGGGGCCAATGCGGCTTCTAAAATTAAATAAAGTTTTTTGGTGACTGGGACAGTCTAAAAAATAAACACCATGCGGCTTCTTTAAGATATTCTTTTTAATTAAGATTAATTTTACATTCTAGAGGGGCCTATGCGACTTCTTAATATATTAATTTCAATTATTAAATTATTATGGTTGACTGGGACAGTCTAGATAGACCCATGCGGCTTTTTAAGTGTATTATTCTTATTTATTATAGTTGAACTGGGACATTCTAGAGGGGCAATGCGGTTGTTAATATCAATTCTTTATTGGCTTGAACTGGGACAGTCTAGAAAATACTACCAATGCGGCTTTTGTAAGTATTATTCTTAATTATTATGAGTTTACTGGGATTTTTATATGCGGCTTCTTAATTATTATTGATTTAATTAATTATTATTGTTGACTGACAGTCTAATAGGCCCACTTCTGATTTATTGAGATTTTCTTATTTATATATGGTTGACATGGCATTTCTAGAGGGTTAATTTGTTATTGGTTGAAGCTGGAAGTCTAAAAAAGGACAACCACATACGAGCTTAAGTATTATTCTATTTTGTGAGTTGATTGGACATTCTTTGAGGGTCATATGCGGCTGTCTTATTACTATTTTAATATTAATTATTATTGGTCGACGCGGGACAGTACTAGATGCCATGGATTTTTTAAGTATATTCTTGATTTATTATGGGTTGACTGGAAATTCTAGAGAGGTTAGGGGCCAATGTGGCTTCATAATTATTAATTTTATTGGTTGACCTGGGACAATCAAAAGGACCATGCGACGCTTCTTAAGTATTATTCTGTAATTTATAAATGGGTTGATTGGACACAAGTTTTTAAGTCATTCTTTATATTATTTTAATAAATATCTTTATTGCCTGGGACAGTCTAGGTAGGCCCATGTGTTTATAATTATAATTACTATTCTTAATTATTAAACTTCTTAATTTAATTTTTTGGGTTGGCTGGGACACTCTAGATTGGATTCTCTGTCTTTGTATATATATATATATATATATATATATATATATATATATATATATTATATATGATATATATATATAATATACTATAATAAACTATATATATATATATATAAATATATATTAATAAATAATATATTTAATACAGTTTGTACTTGTGCGAAGATCACAGTTATCATTGTTATATATGTATTGAGCTATTTTCGTGTTTTAAAATGAGGTGATTAATATGTTTCCAATCATTGTATCCACTCGGCGAACATAAACATGTATTAGAAGGTTTGAATAAACAGCGTGAAAAACAAAGTAATATAACAACCATTTTCTTTCAACGCTATAGATAGTGATTTATTGAAATTCTTAGTCGTCCTTATCTGCTTCTTTGCAAGTTCTGCAAGCTTCTGAGAAGTCATAATCTTTATTTTTCACATATTTCTTTTCAGTAAACATTTCATTAAAATAATCACCAGGATTATGTGAATATATTTCTGGGGCCGAAGACTTGTTGATCAGGTAAAACAGTTGTCGGTGAAGTAGATGTATATTTACCATCGAGGTGATTGCTTTCTGTAATATATGATTCATTGATTTCTTTTTCTGACTTGGAAGAAATGAAAACTTGGAACAAATGGTTTCTGAAACAGCTGAAACTGCAGAAACTGCTTCAATTTGTTGTAGGTGCGATTCGTTTGACATTAATTTGATCGCTGCCCATAGAAGTTCCTAGAAATAAAAAGTTTATGATTAAATAAACTCTCTCACTAACTCATGTAAACAGTAAACCAAACATTTTCATTTATAAATAAATCATAAAGTAACAAAATACTCACAGGAGGGTACAAAATATGATACTAATTTTGGTAGCTTTTGTATTTTGTCTCTCTTATCTTCGCTTCTCTTCTCTGAGCCACTAGGATATAATCGTTTCGACATATTTTGATTCAAAATTTTCTGTTTGAGCAGGAGGGGATATTTAAAACCCGAAAAGCTCCAGGGATCGCGGGGTCCTGGGCTCTAGCCCAGCGAGCCCGTGAGTAAAGGGTAAAGATGGCCCTATATATATATATATATATATATATATATATATATATATATATATATATATAATATATATATATATATATATATAATATATATATATTATATATTTGAAATGCTCTTATAAGGTAATAACTTATCCCAGCACTGGTACCATATCCATGACGATATATCCATTCATGTATTATCTGCTACTCTAAGTTTATTTTGCTTACAAGAGAACAGTGTAACACATAAATGAACAAAGCTAGATATAAAATTCAAAGCATGTAATAGAAGTTTACATCCATTGAAAAGCTAATTTCTTGTATATAGTTTTCAATATATTTGAATATTTCTATAGAGGGAAAAGTATAGTATACCCTGATATTCATTATGTAATGTTAAGTCCATGATATATAATTTATCGAACCCTTAAAAATTCATGGAGGGAAAATTCATTAATTTAATTTTTATGAGATTCTGTGACAATGTTATGAAAGTTAAGGTCTTTTAGGAGAAAGTAGTATACCATAATAATACCTTACCATAATAATATCCATTTTATGTTTCGAATTAATTTTTCCCGCGAAAGCTTTCTATCTCTTTTAATACCTCCAATTATCTTTTTCAAAACTCTAAGACAGTTACCAAAATAAATGAGAAATACCAAATTACTGTCTAGATATGAATCTTGGCGTAGTGGTTTATACTACACTTTATAAAGGCCTGTAATTTAGTTGTAACATTGATAATAAATATTCCACCAATTTAATGCTGCATGAAGCTAGTACGTATATTTACTGATTAAATAAAAATGTATCAATAAAATTTCCAGTTGATAAGATTGTTGTCATATAATATATTATTATAGTATATATATATTATACTATATATAATATTATAGAATTATAATATATATATAATATATTATATTAATATTATAGTATAACATATAGTATATCATATTTATATATATATATTTATATTTATATATATATATATTATATATATCGAAATAATAATATCTATATATATATATATATATAAGTATAAATATATATATAGTATATAGGCAGAGATGGTATTGGAGTAATGTAACTAGAAAACTATAACACATCTACAGGAAAATAAATAACATTTTTGATTCAGCAAGTAATTTGATTTGCATTAAATTATATATAATATATATAATTATTAATATAAATATATATATATATATATATATAATATATAAAATATATAGTATAATATATAATTAATTGATTTATTAAAAACACCTTTAATACTAGTATAATCTTAGATCTGGAAAGTGTACGCTGTGATTGACGTTTTGAATCTTGCATTAGTTCACGAGAGCATGAGTTGCCAAATAGTATTTTATTTTTACGCTTTTGGAGAAAGTTTTTTCTTTTATATTTCCTTTTGGCTTTCTTCAAACGGAGGGACAGAAGGGGGGCGAAGTCCCCCGTCGTCCCCGGTAGGGACTCGAGAAACCCGACTCTGTCATCTTTAAGTTTTACCCGTGGGGTGTAGTCTTTAGTGAAAACAATTTTTTTTTCACATTTGGCCAAGACTTTGCCCGCTTTCTCGGACTTCAAGCATTTTGGAATCTCAAACAGATGCCCTTGTTAATCAGCTTTCCATCAATTTAACAATTTAATGTTTCAAGCGTTAATTTATTTATTGTTTTAAAAAAACATGGATAAAAAGGTCTCGTATATATATAAAATGTTTTTATTTCTTGTAGCTGTTATGTTTTTTTACTTACATGCCTGGCCTCTTCGAAATGCGACATATGTATATATATTAGTATATATATTAATAGTATATTTAATATAGATATATATATAATATATAATAGATAAGGATATAGATAATAATAGATAATATATAAAATATATATAAATATCAGGGACGTATATATAGGGTGAGCCGGGGTATAGTCCTACCAACATATTTTTTAGTTTTTAAATAATTTGATATTAAAAGGTAAAAGTAAATTAATATTATAATTTTGATATAAAAAGTTAAAAATAAAAGCGATTTTGCATCATAAATTAAAGGAAAAACATAATAAATAAATGTTTTAAATAATAATTAGAATTCATTTAGAAATTCTGCTCTACTCTGTCTTAAGAGAAAATCTTTAGCGGACGGACGGAAGAATGACGTCTTTTTAAACAAGTAATACAAGGCACGGGCTAGTCTGTCTTACTATAATCGAAAATAATGAAAACTTTCGTTCTCTTCCCGTAAAGGATGTGTGGGGGGGGTGGGGGGGGGGGGGGGGGGGGAGGGGGGGGGGGGGGGGGGGGGGGGGGGAGAGGGGGTAAAGGGGGAAGAAAACGGTAACTTGTGGCACTTTGTTTGAAATGTTGTTATCGAATGTTGTCTGATGTTTACTGATATTGAAATATTAATTGTTATATAACTTATTTAAGTGTTTTAGCATATATATCATAAATAATTGAATAATGCATTATGAGAAGTGTAGATTTTATATTAAAGAAAAAACGCTTTAAAATGAGTATAAAACACAGCTTTATTTAAAACAAATGATAGTTCTATAAGAAATTACTCTCATTGGATGTGGCTTTAAATTAAGTATTTGGTAAATAATAAAAAACAAGCTTTTCATACAATTTATATGTCCGTCTTATAATTAATTATTAAAATTGTTCGTCAGCTATTCTAAATTTATTTTCAACATAAAAAACAATATATATATATATATATATATATAATAGATATATAATTAATATATAAATATATATATATGTATATAATATATATATATAACGCTACCATCATAAATAATATCGGGTAGCCCACTGATATATATATACTATATATCATTAGAATTATATATATATATAATATATATATATATTATATATATATATATATATATATATATATATATATACGTGTGAAATCAGGTTTAAAACCACAAATATCTTAATCCATATATCAAAAACTACAACAGCTACCTGGAAAAGAAATACATTGCTGGAATTGTAGGTTTAAATTTAATGCGAAATGTAAAAAAAAAATATATCCAACAACTCAAGTACTATCAGCGAAAGGATACATTTATTGGAATCTGTAAAATTCTTAGCCTGAGGAAATGTAAAAAAAGAAAAAATTTTTTTAATAATTATAGAAATGAAGAGGAGCCTATTTAGAGACCTTTATTGGTTACTCGTTAAAATAAATAGAACTTTCTATTGCTTTTTTTAACTGAAGAATACCCAAGGTTATACCGCAGGCAGGAGTGGGGTCTCTCGGCCTTCGGAACTACGAGAGTGGACGTATTCCCCCTCACGGGAGGGTCTCTCAGAACCTCCGCTTTGGTATTTTGGTGTCGGGTCCCGCCGCTCCACGGGAAATGGAAAACGTGCCCCCTAGTGTTCCGTCGGCTCGAACCACCCTACATGCCGTGATAATACTTTACAAATAATGAAATAGAATATATATAATAGATATAATATATATATATACTATGGGTAATATATTAATTAAGAATATTATATATATATATTTAGTACTATATACTATGTCCCTGCTCCTAAAAAAAAATTACATATCGTTATTATATTTTAATTTTTTTTATTTTAATTTTCCTAACTAAAATTTTACAAAAGGATTTCAAAAAATGTACTCCTTTTCGTTGTAGCTATTGTATATTGAGATATTTTTTTCTTCTTTTTTTAACAGTTATTACCAACACTTTTTACCAGGAGTCCAACAATGTATTCCTTTTTCCCTGTAGCTATTTGTCAGTTTGTTGCGATATGGATGAAATAATTATCTACCAATAATTAACATATATATCATATAAATATATAATATATTATATAATATATATATATATATATTATATATAAATATGATATATATATATATATATATAATTAATATGGTAAAGTTTTTAACGGCCCACACGGAAAGCGGGAGCTGATCAAAAAAAAAGAGTTTCACAGGTGCCTCTATGATACATATAATAGACGTTTAGGGCTGAAATTAAAAAAAAAAAAAAAAAAACATCTCAAAAACAAAATAAGGCATACAGCGAAAGATTAAATAGCATTATTTGGATCCTGGTAAAATAGGTGGGAATGTAAAAAAAAAAAAAGAAAATTTTGTTAATGAATATAGTAATATGGCAGGAGAAAGCCTTAGAGACTTTTTATACGTTACTTCGTTAAATATATATTGACTTTTCTTTATACGTTTTGTTTTGTTTTTTTAACTGAAGAATACCCCAAGGGTAGCACCGATTGCAGGAGTCGGAGTCTCTCGGCCTCCGGGGAAAGCTATGGTGTTAGGACGATTTCCCTCCGGGAGGGTCTCGAACCCACTCTTTGGTATTTGGTGTCGCGGGTTCCTCGCGCTTCCCACGGGTTATGGAAACGTCCCTAGTGTCCCGCGTCGGCTCGAGACGACGTGTAATAACTTTACTAAAAACACATTAAAAACTTTATAGATACAGTGAAAAAAAAAAAAAAAGAAAAAAATTCATTTCGACCCTAGAATATCTATTTATAGATGCTAACTGTGAAATTTTTTTTTGATCCGAGCTTCCGTTTCGTGTGGGCGTTAAGTAGCTTATGTCCATAATATATAACTATATTAAAATATATATATTAATATAATATAATATAATGCATTATGATATATTATATATATAATATATATATATTATATATCTATAATAATATTAATATAAATATATAATATACCGAACAAATATCTTGCGCTTCAATGTTTTCAAATTTAAATAACCATCTCGATACGATAATTATCGTACAACTTTCCTTTGCCAATTTATTGCGAGAATCGTACAAACGTAGGCTGAACTCAATATCAAATTAACATTTTTTTTTAAGTTTAGAACGAATTTCGAAATTCTTTCGTTGTGTAGCTTGCCTACGAAGTTGGAAAATTTACCGCAGTTTTCAACTATCTCGCTTGCATATTCTTTTGAAGTAATGTACTTGGGAGTTATTAGAAACAAAAATTAAGCATTAAGATCAATTTATTAGGTTATTTCCCTATCTTAACTTCGGTGTTGTATATTACATTACCTGTGACGTTATGGAGACCAGGGAAACAAGAACAAACTCAAATTTTTAATCAATAATATATATATATATATAATATATAATATATAATAAGTAAATTATATATAATATTATATCATAATTAATATAATAATAATATATAATATAATAATATAATATATATAATATATATATATATATATATATATTTATTACCCAAACTCAAGGCTAATGAGGCTTTAGTCGATAGATGGCGCCAAAATTTGTCATAATGTGCGAACGTCGTGGGTGATCTTGTTGAGAAGCCCAAACTTGGTATTTTTAGTAATTAAAAGAGTTTTTAATTTCCATCGTGGCGCTTTTGATACCTGCGTGATTTGTATTAGGATTTAAAGTTAATTTCTGTAGAGGAACGTTGAAATTTGTGGTAATAATACCAACTAGAGATAAATAATTTCGTTCACCAACGCGCATGACTGAACTGAACCGTTAGCTAAATTTGTCAAGTTCTTTTGGATCGTTCATGTTTAAAACACTTTACAAGAATATATGTAGGGTGTTCGAGAATTATCTTAACAATTCTCTCATGACAGACCAACGAGTTTAAAACAAACATTTAGAGTCTTTATTATCCAAAGTTTGTTTCACATAAGTGACAATGTAATAAACATTTAATATATGAACCATTAGTGATTCTCAAAACAGTCGATATTCCAAATTCTAACGCATGCGAATCATCATTTCCACATTAATTTGTTGAATAGCAGCTGAGATTCTTGCAATTAAATCAGCAATGTCTGTTACCTGGGTATTGGTATTGTACACATCTTTAACGAATCTTCACGGGTAAAAATCACATGTTGCGATGTCGGGAGATCTAGGCGGCCAAGGAATTGGACCTGTGCGGCCAATCCACTTGTTTTGGAATTTGTTGTTTTGGGACATGCGGATAAAACTAAATACGTTTAGACAAAATATCATGCATTAAACATTTTTTTTTAAGAAACTCTCTCGAAGCAAGTTTTCAAGAAAAAATAGTCGTCAACAAAACGGCCAATGAGCACACTGAATGAATCACGTGACCCATCGCATTATCTATTGCAACCAAATTGAGTTTGTTATATATATATATATATATATATATATATATAATATATGTATATTATATATATATATCTATATATATATATATATAATATATATATATATATAGTATATATATTATATAGTATATATTATATATAATATTATCTATATAATATGTTTCTAAGCTATATATATGGTTGATAAAAGATGTTTTCAGCGCAGTCAAGGGAAGAATGGTGATTGGAAGTTTCGTTGCGGTCAAGACGTGAAGATCTCCGTGGTATATAGGGAGACAGGGCTATGACAACCCGATCCTTGTCCTTTTGCTTAAGAATTATCCTTGGTCCACGCGTTTGGTATCTTATGACGCATTTAGAAGCAAAGATCCTTTGAGAGCTCTAGGAGAAGAGTTTTGAAACCTAATGGGATGCTAGTTCTACTGAAGGGCGAAAACCCTACCCGAGAGTGTTTAACTCAAGGACTGTCGTCCAAACCATTGCGCCGAGAATATCTTTCTGGTGTCTAAAGGGTTATAAAGGTTCGGACAGAAGATGCTGGACCTACTGAAAGGGCGAAAGCTCTTCCCTGGAGTTTATATATAATATAACTATATATACTAATATATATATATATAATATGATAATATATATTATATATATATATATATATATATATATATATATGAGAGGTGGGCACCTTCCGCTCTTTTAGTACCGCTTATTACGCTAAGTCGCTCGAGGGATACCAGAAAAGCGTGCGGACTAAGCGGAGTGCGGAGACGTCTAGAAATTAGCACACGGACTGCTATGCAAGCGTGCAACGGAGTACAAAGGTAAAAGTTTCCGCTCTTTTGTTCCGACACCCTATTTTGAAAAATGAAAGTATAGTTTACTTATTAATAATTCTTTTTGCTTTGAAATAAGAAATATAAGTTTTATTGTAAAGATTTATAATAAATGTTATATTTTAGTAGTAGGACTTATGTTTTTTAATAATTAAAACTTCCAAAACCTTTCAACTTCGTTAATGGTACCATATATTAAAAATAACATTTAAATTTGATTTCATAGACAGAATGGCTAATTACCTCATCTATATAACTTAAATTAATTATATTATTACTTATATATATATGGGCAATATCTAAATCAATTTTGTGTAAAACCTCAATTATACATAATATTATATATATATATAATATACTAATATATATATCTATATATATATATATATTATATATAGTATATATAATATATTTATTTTATATATTGTTATTTTTACACAGAATTGGTTAATATATATATATATATATATAATATATATAATATATATATATATATTTATAATATAATATATATATATATATATATATAATATAATATATATATATATATATAGTACGCACTGATACGTTAGCATTAGCATCGACTCTGCAGGCTTCGAGGCTTCATAGATCTAACTAAGTCTTGAACGAAAATAGACCCTTCTTAATGGTGGAGCAGGGTGTTCAAATATTTTAAGAAGGGAGGCAGAATGATTTAAGATGAGACTTAAATTAGCAAACTGGACTGCTGTAACAGCGAACTAACACAGCACACCTCTCACCAAAGACATTTTCCCTTTCAGCATAGGCAGAATTTCTTGAAGAAATATAAATTCAAAAATAAAACACCCTCCTAGTTCTGCTGCTGTAGAGCGAATGTTAGTATTGATGGGGATATTTGAGGCAAAGAGGTTCAGCGTATATATGCTTATTGAATTTTGAGTAGCTAATACTTGAAGGGAATCTGGTCTTTTTCCTTTGAAGAAACATTGAGGCCGGAAGAGGAAAATCGTTGAGATTTTGTAAAATATTTTTATTCAATTTTTGGTATATAATAGTATAATAAATTTTTGTAAAGGGACATATACTAGTAGTATTTGAATATTAAACCTTTGTGAAGTCGCCATATTAGCGGAAGACGTGCGACTTGCGATAGCGAAGTTTGATGGCTGATATAGGTGCGGAAGGAGACGCTAGCGGACTAGCTTTCCTCGAAGGTGCGCTAGCGGACTACCCTAAATGAGCGGGGTGCCACGCCTGATATATATATTACTATAATATATAGTATATATATATGTATATAGTATATTAATATATATATATATATCTATTATAAATATAATATATAATATAATATAATAATTATATATATATATATATATATATATATATATATATATATATTATATCTATAAATATACTAATTATATAATACTATATATATATATATCTATATATATATTTTTATATAATATATATATATTCAAGTTTGTTTGGAGTGCCCAAATATAATTTCAAATTATAAACCAAAATAAGGGTAAAATTAAAATCATTGACAAAAAAAATGTGTTAGCAAATTTAATGTCAAAGATTAGTGAAGCCTAGAATAAACTAGAATAGAATAAGTAAAATATTAGTGAAGAATAAAGTTAATAAGTCAAATATTATTGCAGCTTAAAAACTAGAAATTCTTTAACACAAAAAAGGGGTCTGATGTAGAGTGTTTTGGACTCGTACAAAAGTGTCATTTCTAGCAACTTTACATTTTTTCAGTTTCACAATTTTTGTTTTTAGGTGAGATAAAATTTATTTAGGTAAGTTAAGTTAAGGTTAAGTTAGCAATAAAAGTACACATTTTTTTAAATTTATTTTTTCATATTAACTCATTTAAAGTTTTTTTTTTTTTTTTTTTTTTGTAATATTTCATTAAAAAGTATATAAAGATTTGAGTTTTTGAACTTAACAAGTTTCCTTTTTTTTTTTTTAAATATATATTTTTTTAATATAAAATGATGGTGCTAGATATCGTACTTTTATGACACTTTTGTACGAGTCCAGAACATTGGGGCATATCTACATAAGATCCCAAATATATATATAATATATATATATATATTTCATAATATATATATAGTAAATATATATATAGATTATTATATATATATATAATATATGCTAAGTTACCATAACGGAAGGAAAAAGTATGGAGATTTTTTAGAAAACTTTTAGAAGAAAAGTTTACTATATATGAGTAGAACATGAAAAGCAATGTATTTAAAAAAATAAAAAAATAAAGGTTATAATTATATTTCTCTTATATAAATATATAGCTACTCAGCAACTTGACATATACTATAGTATACTTAGTAATAGTATTATATTAAATTATAATAAAAAAATATAATATAAACTATATATATTACATAAATTTTAAAAAAAATTTCACGAGACCAAAAAAAAAAAAAAAAAAAACCTTTCCAATGTCAGCAATACGACTAAACAGAAAATTTGAAGTTAAACAAATTAACATTGGTTACTTTCTTTTTTAGTACATCTTGTTCTAGAAAAAAGAAAATTGTTTTTTTTAGGGTAACTAACTTATATTATATATAGATATATATATTATAAGCTAATTATTATATATATAGATAAATAAATATATATAATATATATATATATATATAGTATATATATATATATACTATACTAGTAAATATAATATAAGATCTAGTATAGTATATCACTGTAATTTTAAGTTATGCTCGCGTTATAGTTGTTATGTTATACTCCCAGGGTACATAGCAACATATATATATAATGATATAATACTAATAACATATGTATATTATATTATACTTCATAATATATATATATATAAATATATAATACTCACTAGTATATGTAGTTAAATTGTACCACGGCCTGATGTAGGGGCGTCACATTATAATATTATATATATATATATTATATAGCTTATTATATATATATATATATATAATAATAAGTATGATATATATAGGCATATAGATATGATACGTATAGTATATATTAGTAGTAGGTACCGGACTTCCGGGCGGAATTTTACATTTTTTTTCCGGTTCCGGCCGGCCGGAAACGGAATTACTAATGTACTTGATAATTCAAAAAAATTTGCTGGAAGGGATTTAACTTTTACATAACCATGCCCATCTATTAACAAAATATAATGGTAGCCTGTGTAGTATTCATGCACAGTGATTACATACCTACAGTATTAGTGAAATAAAGTTTACTCAATATCTCAAAATATAGAAATATATTTTCTTTTAAACTTCAAATTTAAAAATCCAAATTAATATATTATATTTATATATAATGTATGATATACATATCATAATATATATATTAATATATAATATATATATATATATAATATATATATATATTATATAATGTATATATATAATATATTATAGTATATAATATAATAATATATTTGCATATACATAGTTCAACTTTTCAAATTGGCTCGTAAGCCAAGGTCGAGTAGTATAGATTTTAAAGAAAATAAATGACTCGTTGAATATTTAGTAAAATGATATCAGAAGTCATGCCTAGATATCAGTTCTCGAATACATGCTGATTCCATTTACATGTATGAGTTTGGTAACATCATCTCGCTACAATAAAAAAAAAACGTATTTCTACTAAATAGATCATTTTTGTTTTGAAGATGGGGCAACAAGTTCTATGAGTACTGATCTTCAGTGATTATGAATGGCTGGTTACTTATTGCAATAATTTTACATTTTTTGAAGAATTCCTGTTGATCTTGAGCGTCATGATTGGCAATTTTGGGGGAAAACTTTCCTCAAGACTCCATTTGTTTCAAACGCTTCGAAATTTGCTATTTTGGGTGTCCAATGCTCTAGGAAAATACAGGTTCTCCCTTTTACTATCCAAATTTTTTGACTTTCGTATATTCTCTTCGATGATGTTTCCAAATTTCTGTGAATCATATTTTGTATTAAAATGTTTTTGTGTGAACTACCTTGTTAAAAATGTGGATATGGTCATAGTTAGTGATTGTTGGTGCATAGTTTAACGACTAAGTAAAGATCTGTGTAGCACTTGTCTATTTATTAATAATGAAAAAAAAATCTTTTATCGAATGATGGCACTCTCTTAAAATCAAATTAGTGAGCAAGCAATATCTAGCAATGACATCGACTGCAAAATCTTTACAAGTACATAGATACAGACGACACACCACAGTTATAAGAAATTTTCTACATGTCTTTATAGTTAAAGGAAAGTCATACATTAGAAATTCCGGTTCGGCCGGTAATTATTTTTGGGGATCCGGCTAATTACCGGTTCCGGCCGGAAAGCCTAAAATTCTTCAAGTTCGGTACACACCTAGATATATATAGTAATACTATATTATATTATATATGTAATATATATATAATATATATATATATATATATAAATATATATATATAATATATACTATGTTATATATTGTAAGTATTTTACTACTCCATGTAGGGGGCTAGAGCCGAGGACAGGGAACAGAGGGGGGGGACGTTTTTCTATACCCCGTGGGGAGGGAGCGGAGGAATCCCTGCGCATCCCAATATGACCAAGAAAATAATTAAGTATATGTTCGAGATAGACTGAATGTGATTAACTCGAAAAACTTAAAAACATTAGAAAAAAAAAATTTAAGATTTCATGTGACGTATCTTTTAAGTGACGTCACAGCAACGAATAATAACAGAAATCATTTTTTTGTAATTTGTATTCATAATTATATTCACCAGTATCTTGAAAATAACAATATTTTTTCGAAGATAAAAAATAGCGGTTTCGCAAAACTTAAAAACCATTAAAAAAAAAAAAATAGCGATTTCATGTGACGTCACAAACTCAACAATAAAAAAATTCAAGAACGAAAAATAGCAATCTTACGGATGGAAGAAAAATTCAATTCCCGATTTCGATAGAAATTTTCCGTTTGAAAGAATATTGACAAATCAAATGGGGAAAGTGCTTCTTCCGTTTAGAAAATTCTTGTCAAATCAGAACGTTCACGGCGACTGGTAGACTAGGCCAAAAAAATAATATCATACTGAGCATTTCTAAAGTATAACCACAAAAAAAAAAATTCTCAGCTTTTAATAATTCTAAACATTAGAAAGTGTTGCAAGATCTAAAAGGTACCACGACAAAGCATGCGATCTCGTTTTCTTAGAAGATATATATATTATATAATATATTAGCTATATATATAATCAATATAGTTCCTAATTCACTGAAGATATAGTAGTATATAATATATATATGATATTTAATACATTCATTTTTAGGTTTTACATAAAGATCGTAAACTTTTGTTCTAAATAAACTTTTCTCAAAAGTCTATAGTTTTTCCTTTCTTTGTGGTAACTTACATCGTATATATTATAGTTTATATCTATATATATATATTAGAGAATATACATTATTACAGATATATATATATACAAATATATATCTTATAATACGGAAAAAAAGTTTAGCCATAAATGTTAGATTAGTTTCGAATTATCCTTATATAGTAATATTATTATATTAACATTATATATAATATATATATATATATATTGAAGATGCTTGGTTGTCAAACTGACATTGTTGGTAAAGGATAAACACGAATCTCTAAATGCTTCATTAAATTTGGTTTTACATGTTTCAAAAGAAACAACCAACATAGGTCTCATATGGAGTCAAAAATCCTACAAAAAAAATATAAGTAAAAATATAACAAATTATAACATTAAAAATGAAAATAAAAAAAAAAATAAGTACTTTTACAAAATAAAATTTTTTCGCAGAGTGGTCATTAGCAATTGGCTTTTTGTAAGGGGAAAATATAAAAAATGATTTTACTAATTTTAGGAAACAAAATATAGATAATAATAATTTCACTATAAAAAATATATTGATCACTGTTTAATAAAATATCACGATATTAATAAAATGTTTAAATTTTAATCACTAATTATTCACTAGGGAGAACACTGTAAGAGGTGTCGATGAGAAAAGGTAAGCCGGTGTGAGGATCACGAATGGAAAGTAAGTTGGACACAGGGTTAGCCACGCGAGGCCATTTTATGTCGTGGCATCCGGGTTTAAATTAATTAGAGCAGGGTTTAAGACAGTTACGTGGTGTTTGGTCGCCCCAACGCTGACGATTGACACAGATGCCTTGGAGATTAGGAGGAAGAGGAGCAGAAGACGGTTGAGCTGGAGCAGCAGAAGGAGGTTGGGTCACTGGATAAGAATGAGATTGCGAGCGGTTAAAGGTTTGACGAGAAGGGTTGGGAGATTTATAAAAACGTCGGGGTTGGTTGAAGAAGCTAGAACGTTGTGAAAAAAAAATCACGATTAGGGAATCAGGACGCATTATAGGAGCCAGGTTGGGTGCGTGATTCTAGGTTTTAACCCTGGCTTGCATATATGCAATGGTTTACTCTAAAAATGTTATGCGAGCCTCTAGCAAAGCATGATGTGAGGAGGCAGGTTGAACTGCATTGACCAGGCCTTGAGCTTGCGTACTAGCGTAGAGCAAGGACTCCTGACCTAGCGACATGGCTGGTACGGCTATGGCAGCAAGAGGTATGTTCTGCATCGAAAGAGGTTTTGCTTTTAAAGCTCTATTCGCATAGGCGGCTAAGTCTTGCAAGGCAAGAAGGATCAAGAGTGGCTACATAACACTGTAAGTCAGGTAGAAGTTTTTTGACAAAAAGTTGTTTAAAAATATGTATAAAAGGTCCAACAGGAGGGCCGTCCAACAAAGATAACATGTTATTTAACAATACTGAAGGCAATCTATCGCCTAAAACTTCGTTTCGAAGTAACTTTTTGACTTTATCCGAGTCTGACTCGCCTAACCTAGCTAATAAAATTGCTTTTAGCTCCGAATATGGCTGGTTATTAAGGTTTAGGTTTTGTAAAACGTCTCTCAGACGTTGCAGTACTTTGACGGGCAATATATTTAATAGGGCGCGAAAACGCTCGCCCTCAAATGTAGCCTCTAATTGGAGCTCCAACAAAGTAGAAGTTAAATCAATGTCTTCGGTGATAAACTAACCTTGGTACTGAGTAGCGGTGGTCGGAGTTGGAGGCATTGTATTATTAGTATCCGAAATCTCATCATCTGGAGGCCTTGTTAAAAAATATGTTCAGTAAAAAAATATAGTTATATAAAAATAGGCCACACAGAGGAACACTGTAGGCAAAAGAAATACCTGCCTAGCTAAAACTATTTAAAATGAAATATACTTAAGAGAAATCTCCGATTTTTTTTTTAATAAAGGCCCTAAATAATTAGGGAAAAACAAAATTTGAGGCAAAAAATCCAGCGTAGGCCCGATTGTGGGCTAGTAGAAACAACCTCTGGCACTAGGCCTCTTGTAGGCCACAAGAAGCGAAGACGGCTGGGTGGAAACGGATGAAGATCACCAGATGAAGCTGCTTGGTTGGCTTCAGTAAGAACAAGAAGGTGAAGGATAAACACGAATCTCTAAATGCTTCATTAAATTCGGTTTTACATGACATCAAAAGAAACAACCAACATAGTCTAATATGGAGTCAAAAATCCTACAAAAAAAATATAAATAATAATATAACAAATTTTAACAGCAATAAAAATGAAAATAAAAAAATAAGTGATTTTACAAAATAAAATTTTTTCTCAGAGGGGCCATTAGCAATTTGTAAGACGAAAAATCCATAAAAAATGATTTTACTAATTTTATGACACAAAATATAGATAATAACAATTTCACTATAAAAAATACTTAGATCACTCACTGTTTAATAAAATATCACGATATTAATAAAATGTTTAATTTTTAATCACTAATTACTCACCCTGGCTTTAAAAAAAACAAGAAAAAAAATAAAGAGCGCGGCTGTGCGAGCAACACTTGAACACAATAAAAATCCAAATTTGAATGTAACACCAAAATTGCACGGAGAAGCGAGAGTAAATAAAACAGGTCTGCATAGATGATAACAGCAGAGTGAGACGAGCAACAGATCGCACGGACGTTAGATAACGGAGTGAGTGAGTCTTTTCCTATATTTCGCTTCTATACTCAAGGAATTGACGGAAAACGGTTTCCACAGCCTTTTTACATAAGTAGAGATTAATGCAACAGAAAAGGTTTTTGAAGGAAGGTACCGTAAATGTTAAAACATGGCTGCGAATAGCAGGCATCTATATATAGGCCGGTCTCTAGGTTAGATGACACCTGTATCTTAAAAACTACGATAACTACATAAAAACTGAATATATTTTTGAAATCAGCGAGCATTTTAAGGCAGGAAAATAATATTTTAATTATTAATTACACCTTAATTATTAGTTAAAATAAGATGTTACGACTCATCTTACGATTGGCCTTATACTGCTCGTCGCTGCGACTGCTCATGGCAGCGAAATATAAATTTTAAAAAAATAAAAATTAAAAAAAAGTTGAAAAATAAATTTGTCAGGTCACCAAAAAAATAAAAATACATTTCGCCCCTAGAACATTATTTCTCAAAGTTTGTGTGTGTGTTTGTTCGCATTAGCATTGAAAAGAACATTGGGCGGCTTATGTCTGAGAATTTTAAGGGAACGCGAGAATTGTCGTACACCTAAACCTATATATATATATATATATATATATATATATATATATATATATATATATATATATATTATCTTACTTCATTTTATTTCTTATTTAGTTTCCTGCATTACAATGTTCGCTGAATTCAAAAATGTATTCAGTTTTTATATAGCTAGCGTAGTTTTTAAGATACAGGTGTCACCTAATCTAGAGGCTGACCATATATATATATACTATATCCTATATATCAGTATATATTACCATGTATAACATATATATATTACTATATATATATATATATATATATATATATATATATGGACAACAAAAGTTACTTAACGCCCACACGGAACGGGAGGCTCGGATCGAAAAAAAAAAAAATTCACAGGTTAATTCTAGGTTAGGTTAAATAAGTCGACCTCGGGAAAAATTGAACTTTTTTTTTTTTTTTTTTTTTTTTTTTTTTTACCTGTTCTAGGGGCGAAATTATATTATATATTTGTAAAAAGGTATTACACGGCAATTTAGGGGGCTCGAGCCGAGCCGGGGGAACACAGGGGGGGACGTTTTCCATTACCCCGTAGGGGGAGGGGGCGGAGGAACCCCACGCGACACCCAAAATACCAAATTAATTATTAACAAAATTTTTTTTTTTTACATTTCGCTCACTAAATTTTTACCAGGATTCCAAAAATGTATCCTTTTCGCTGTAGGCTGTTGTAGTTTTTGAGAAATGTTTTTTTTTTTTTTTTTTTTTCTTGCGACCCTTCTTAGAATATGTATCATAGAGTCTACCTGTGAAAAATTTTTTTTTGATCGAGCTCCCGTTCCCCTCGTGGGCGTTAAGTAACTTTTACCTATATATATATATTATATATATATATATATAATATATATAGTATATATATATATATTATATATCATATATTATATATATATATATATTATATATTATATATATCAGTCTGAAAACGATACGACGTATGAATAAAGAAAGTCACTTAGAGGGTAGGGTATTCATGTGATTCCTCATAAGTCTGATTGTCATATGTGGCTATAATGGGAGCACCAGCGGAATATCTTGCAGTATGATGGGGCCCAAATCGAGGCATGTGGCCTCTATACATCTTATACTGGTTAAAATTGTTTGTTACCTGGCCCCCGTCGAGGCAACAAAACGTTGAAGTTAAGGACTTCAGGCAGAGAGACGAGCGAGCCGTTCCGTGCATAATAAGCTCTGTGAGCACCAAGCGCAGCCGTCGAAACTCCATGCCTGTCGGCCCATAATCCCACGCCCAACAGCGGCCAGGGCATAATCCCACGCCCAACAGCGGCCAGGGTGTGAACAAGGCTATATACAGAGCTACTAGTTCTTGTGAGTTTACTAAATTTGTTAGTTCTACAGAGTCGCATGACAGTGGCCCGGGTTCGATCCCTAGTCCGGATCTTAGATAGCAATTACCTAGAGAGGTTCCCCTCTTAGAATAGGGCTATGCCCGTGAGGTGTGAACGTTTTAATATATATAATATATTATATATTATTTATATATATATAATATATATGATATATATATATATATACTATATCATATATATATAATGAGAGAGAGAGAGATATAGTAAATTAGCAAGTTATAATAAATTTAGAAATTGGCTATACGTATTAAAATCAATTTGAATAAGTCGGAAATGTTGTTCAAATACTTTATGTATACTTTTGCTGCTAACCTAACTTAAGTTAACTTATTCTTCCTAACCTAGTAAAATATATATATATATATATATATATATATATATATATATATATATATATATATATATAAAAATATATATATATATATATATATATAAAATAATACTATTATATATATTATATATATATATACTATTATATATATATAGTATATATAAAAACATCCATTAAAATATAAGACCTTTTTTAAATACAGGAATTACATTCTATTTATATTTGTTAATTAAAATCGAGAATAAAGCTAAGGTAAAACTATAGAAAGGACAAGTTTCCCATTCAAGAAAATTTTCTTTTCGCGTTAAGTGGAAAATAAAAATTTCTATTAAAAAGTGAACAGTTATAAAAAAAATTCTTATTTTTAACACCGTTTTAATTGCTTTAAAACTTTATATAGCAAAATGCATTGTTCATACATTGCTATATTAAGAAATTTTTTATTTAATAAGATTATCCAAATAACCCATTTCAATTACTGATAAAAATTAAAATAAATAAAATACTAAAGAAAGTAGAAATTAGGAGAAAAACATGGCAGTACTTAACAGAAATGATATTGAAGAGACGTATGAAGGTATTTTAGCCGAGTGCGAAATTTCGCGAAGATTTCTTTGATACTAAGGCTTCCTGAAAACAAAAATATTGAAGGGAAGTTCATAAATACGAATTTCCGTTAAGGAAGGATCTTGAGTAACACATGAATGAAGGTAATCCCTCTTCACGTTTATAAATATGGACCTAAATGCTTTTAATGAATTATTACAGAAGACGATATTGATTTACTACTTGCTACATTGGTTACCGGAAAATGGCCGAAATAAAGACCAAAACTTTCTCAAAAAACTGCCAGTCATTTGCATTTAAGATTGAAATTTCAGGATGGTCCTCTTGTATATCTCTCGGTAATACTGCTGTCTTAACTTCTGTTAAAGTTGAACTGTTTGCTCAAACTTCTCCCTCTAATTCCACTCTAGACGGTTTCAGAGTTATTTTTCCTCTTCGCCTTCTTTCAACTCATTAAAATGTTATTTATGCATTCTCTGACTAAACACTAAGAAGGCGGAGAGTACTGAAGTTACCCCTACAGTGTCCCGCAAAACTTATGCTTCTGAGCTTACATCCTGCCTTGGTGACCTGTTACCTCATTGCCTAAAATCAAACTATCGTCCTATGGCTTTAACCTCTGTTCTTCATAAAGTTTTCAAATATTCTTAACAAAAAGATTTATAAACATCCTAAATCTTCTAATCTTATCTTTGATTGTCAGTATGGCTTCTATAAGGACCACCATTCGACTGGTGATCTTTTCTCCTTTCCCTCCCACTTTGGGTTCTCTGCCCTTCCCTAGACATTCGAAGGCTTTCGATAAACTCTGGCACAAAGCTTTAATATTCAAACCTCCCACTTTTGGTGTTTATCCTCTTTGTAACCTTCTGTCGACTTTCATTCCAGTCGTTATATGGGTGTTATTGTAGATAACCACCATTTATTCTTTAAATAGCCATAGAGGTATTCCTCAGAATTTTGTTCTATCCCCAATTTTTTTTTCTTGCATAAATGATTCTATCTGTTACTGTGTCTTCTCTCCTCTCTTAGGCTGATAACTCTATCACTTAACATTATTCGAAGGACCCACATTAACACATTATGCTCTTCCTAACAAGTTTTTAGGAAATTGGTTCTTCCCAGGCGTTTTCAAAAGTTCCCACCATCTCAGTTGCTAGCTCTACATAAGGGTGTTCTATTGTTATTACAATTGACAGTTTTTTTTTAAATTTTTCAGTTATGTACCTCCTTTGGGGAGAGTTCCTACGATTCGTATTTCAGTCTCATCCATTCTCCACTCAACTCTATGACCCAGACTTAACTGCTATGCTCAATCTTCATGTACTCTACTGGTAAAGTCTGGATAATGTTTTCCTACTATTTATTTACTATTTAAAAATATAATTAGGATGTATTAGCTATATGCTTTCATTTAGAGCACTTTTTAATTATTTTTTATTTGAAAAATCATAAAAACCAAAAAAAAAATGTTTTAGTTGGGTTTAAACTAGGGTTGGCCTACGCACCAGGTGCGGTGCGGTGCGTTGTGCGCTCACTTTGGTGCGGTGCGGCGCGGCACAATTCCAGTGTCCCGGTGCGGTGCGGAGCTCGGCGAGCATTGAAATCTAAAAGTGTGGTGCACAAAATTCCGGGGCTCTCAATTTAAATCAAACAACCCTGATTATTATTAATATTAAATTCATTAAGTTTGAATAATTTAACTGGTGCATAACAAAAGAATTCTTTGATGTAGCAACTACTACATTATGCTGTATTTACACGTCCTGAAATTCAACTAGACTCGTTTATAAGTACGATAACATAAATAACACTGGTATGCATGAAAATCGGCCCTGACGCCATTCCTGCCGATTCTTTTGTAAAATGACTTGAATCCGAATATGACCCTCGTTTTTCCCCATCACCCACCTTTTTCGGGGGAAGCCCCCCACTTATTTTTATCACTTTTTGATAATTTGGAGGGATGAAAAGGATTATTTTAGCCTTTACATTTCTTCTGAGGGGGTAGAGGGGTGAAAAGTTCTAAAACACGAACATTTGTAGGAAGGAGGTAGATTTTTTGAGGGGGATGTCCCCTTAAATTGGAAAAAAAATCATTGAAAATGATCGATTTTCCGTTTTTTTTCGCAATTTTTTCACCAATTTTGATAATGATTTTGATACATTGTGATAATGATTATTCATCGAAACCACTTAAAGATTTGATCATACTGTAGATTCTCTAAATTCGGCAATCTGCTGGTCTTGTTTTTGAAACTCCTTGAATATGACTAAAGCGCTCACAGTTGAAATGTTCAAAAGGAATTCAAATGCCACCTTATGATAGCAACGGATTGTTTTTCGTATAGGTGAGAAATAATTTTCCATTTGATCAAAAATGCCACTGCCCTGTTTTGTTGAATTATACTTTATGATTATTTTGGGTTTCATTATATCCTCATTATTCCTCTTTTTTCCCTATAGGTATAATTCTCAAATCATGTTTGAACGATATTTCTGTTACGTCTTGTTTATCTTTCCATTTTGCCACAACAACTCCATTATTATTTTCTCGACCAATGATTTTTTTTATCATGCCATCTGTGACACCTTTTGGGTTATGTTTTCTATTTTTACGTAGGGTACCAATAAGATGGGTTTGTTTTTGGAGTAAAGCTTCTGCTAGAGATACAGAAGAATAATAATTATCTGTAACAACTGTTCTTCCTTTGTCCAAATATTTCTCCAACAGTTGTAATATGTGAGATATGTGAGTAACAGTTGAGCTATGTGAATGTTCCGATGCTTGTGCTCTTTGTTCATTTTCCTTTCCAGTATATATCATACTAGAGTATGTGAAACCACCCCGGTCGCATACCTTATACACTTTCACTCCATATTTATGGGATTTACCAGGATTGCGCTGCCTTATATAAGGAGGCCACGCCATGGTATCATGCTTTCGTCGACGGCTATAAATTCTTCTGAAATTTTCACGGCAATAAAATTTCTTTCAAGCATTTCGAGTAAATTTTTCAATATACCAATCATTAATTCTAACATAGTTGTAATGCCGTTACTTACCGTTGTTGCTTAGAATTAAGAAGGATTATTCGTAATTCTACTCATAATGAGTTGCATAAAATTAAATATTATTTTAGACCTTGTTTTATGACAGGAGATTTAGATTTTGCTAATAGACAAGTTAAAGAGTTGAAAAGAAGTTCGTTTGATTTTTTTCATAGAGTTCTTTGTAAAGATTACGAAGTAAAAAACATATGCAATAGGTTTTTGAAACATAATAATACTTTCTTTCCTATTAGTTGGACCTTTCCATTTGAATGTGATTTTCCTTTAATTTTTCAAAGATTGTGAACAGAACAACTTTTTAAGTTAATTGCTATTTTATAGACAAATTTCTGTGTGCTTATACTGATTCATATAAGGATAAATCTTCTGATAAAGGTATGGATGAAAGCATTAAATACAGTTCAATTAAGAACATAGAAAAAAAATTCAAAAGATGAACTACCTTTTAAGCAAAATAAACAATGAAAAACTGAAAAGACTAAATCAAGTTGTGAAGAAACAGAGATTTTCAAGAAGCAAATGTTGAATTTGAAGCTGGACGAACTTTCCCTTTGAACAATAAGCCTTTTAGTGAAAATGGAATAGTGTTATGATAACTGCAAACAAAAATACATATTTAATGGATATCAATAGAGTTTTGAACAGTGATTATAAAAGCCAAAAAGACAGCAATAATATCGAAATTCTGGATAACAAATTCGTTAACAAACAATTTTGTTCAAAAAGAAAACTTCAATGGCAAGAACCCTATTGACCGTAGAGAGATTCCCTCTAGCTCTTCAATCTCTCTTAAAGAAAAGGAATCTGTAAATGAAGATGAATCAAATATATTTGATAATCTGTCTGAAGACATTACTATTAACTTAATACAAATTAATAATTCAGTGGCCATGAAACCTGACAAAGTATTTAAAGACATGCATAACAATTCAATAATAAGCTACCTGCATGATGCTCTTGATCCATTGTCTCAAAATTCTACAAGTTATATTATTACAAAGAAAAATGAAGAAAACCAAAATTCTGGTATGTCACATGAAACCTTTGCCATAAAACTAACTGCCGAACACGTGTCTGAAGTTAAAGTTCAAAATAGTTGCTGGATGTAATAAAACTGAAGAACATGTTTCTAAAATTATGGTGAAAAAATTAGCTGAAAATAATCAAACTGAGAGTCATGTTTCTGAAATTGAAATACAAAAACTTGCCGAAAATAGTCAAACTGTTTCTGAAATTGAAATACAAAAAAATGGCTAAAAATAATCAAGCTGTAAAGCAGGTATCTGAAATTGAAGTACAAAAAAAAATATTTCTGAAAATAATCAAACTGTGAAGCATGTAGCAAATTTACGAACCTGAGGGATAATTCAAGAAACGCTGAAGAAAAAATATATAAATTTTTAATTAAATGTAGCTATTCTTTTACAGAATAAATTAAAACCTAAATGTGTATCTTCATCATTGTTCAGGATCTGGACGTAAAGGCAAAACTCCTTCGAGAAGCCAGCGCAGTTTTCCCTTCACCCTGATTCCTCGCCACCAGCCAAGACAACTGTTGAAAAATAAATATTTAAAATCTCCTATATAGAAAATAAACAATTTTCTTAATTAAATTAAATTTTTTTCTTATCACTTCTTCGACTTAAAAATTTTATAAATTTAATATAATATAGCAAGAAATAATATAATATAGCAAGAAATAATAAATCTGATAAATATAAATGGTAAATTATTGTTCTTGACCTTTATTTTTTGTATTTGGGATTAAGGTGCTAGGATAATTTTTAAATTATAATTACAACTGTTTAGCGTACAAGGACTAATCGCACGAACAACATACCTTAAGTTGTAAACATTCCTTGGACCAAAGATGTTAATTGATTGAAGTTAAATCAGCGTCCTTGTTACCTCCCATCAGCTTACAGAAGGATGGTCATCCAAAGATTCTTAAATTTCCATGAACTCCATGGAACACCTTAAATAAATCTATAAAAGATTAATCATAATATTTACAAATGTACCTAGGCGTGAAGCAATTATCGTCTGACTATCAAACCGATTGTAATACGAACAACTTTCTTGCAAAAACGAAAGGATGAAATAACATTAGTTTTTGACCATAATTGGTGGAATTTTTAACCTAGTTGTTTTTCGTACAAAAATTACGTATAAGCCGACAGTTTCCCAGCACCTATGAACATATACAAATATATGAAATTTTTTCCTTTTTTTAATTAAAATAAAAATTTCCTAACAAGGCATGTTTCTCAAATTAAGGTACAAAAACCTCCTAATAATCAAACTGAGACATGTTTCTGAAATTGAAGTGCAAAAACTTGCTGAAAATAATCAAATTCAGAAACATGTTTCTGAAATTGAAGCACGTAAACTTGCTGAAAATAATCAAATAGAAATTTTTCTGAAATTGAAGTGCAAAATCTTGATGAAAATATTCAAACTTCAAAAAAATGTTTCTGAAATTGAAGTACAAAACCATGCTGAAAATAATCATATTGTGAAACATGTTTCTGAAATTGAAGTTCAATAACTGCTGAAAATTATCAAATTGTGTAGCATGTTTCTGAAATTGAAGTACAAAAACTTGCTGATAATAATCAAATTAAGAAACATGTTTCTGAAATCGAAACGAAAACTTTCTGAAAATTATCAAACTGAGAAACATTGTAGTAGTGCGGTGTTAACTCTCAGAGTATGGCCCGTATATCGTATATTTTGACCACACTACAAAAAGAAAACTTCCAGCGAGAGAATAGAAAAATCAACCTAAATTAATCAATTGTATGATCGTATAGTGGTATTATATTCTTACGAAACAGAGCGTTGTGCTTACAAAGCAGAGCGTTGTGCTTACAAAACAAAAGTCAATTTTATTTCAATACGTTAATCTTGATTAAATTCTCTTGTTGTCTTTTATTATTCACCCTTATTTTTATCTGTTTTAATTAAAAGACCTTACTCTATGTTGTACTTTAATAAGCCTTGTAGTTAGTTTTTTTTCAGATCTATGTCAACCAGTAACTATGCTTATACTCTACTTCTCAATTCAGAATGGTATTAATCAAGAACCTCTCTATATCTTTACCTCAATCCTTCAAGTATCAGTAAAATAAAATAATTAAAATTCAACTTTATTTACAAACGAAAGAAAAATATATATCATAGATATTCAGGTACCTATATATAAAACAAACTTTATTAAAGAAAATCAATAAAATAGCAAAATGGAAAAATGTTTAATTGGCTATCTGAATAGTGACAATATTAAAATGTCAATTTAATCCATCAGACATTCACATAAATTAATATCCGAACTCCACTTTATTTCTGAGTTCTTGGATGTTCTAAGCGACTCCAAATGAATCCTTCCCATCAGAGTACGAATAGTATATTAATACCACGAGTATCTTCAGAATCAATGTTAGTTATTACTCTTATATCGAAACTATCAATTTCCGTTAAACCAAATTATAGTGAATAACCCACAACAATTATCCTGAATAATAAAAAAATCTAAACTTCAAAATTATATTCCAACACTGTTTAACTCTTCAAAAGTTTCAAGTCAAAAGTCACGTAAATTTCCATGAAAAAAATTCAAGTTTCAACTTTATTTCAGAATCTATTAATTTATGTCAAATTTATTTTAAAGTTACCAATTTACCAATTTAACCCAATTTCCAACGAAAAATCTAAGTTTCAAAATTTATCAATCATTTATTAAACTATTTCAGAGTTGCGAATTTATTTTAAATTTCCAATGAAAAACCTAAGTTTCAAAAGCTATCAATTATATATCAAAATATTTCAGAGTTGTGATTTTATTTTAAATTTCCAAAGAAAAAACCTAAGTTTCAAAAGTTATCAATTATTTATCAAAATATTTCAGTTACGAATTTATTTTAAATTTCCAATGAAAAGTCTAAGTTTCAAAAAGTTTTCAAAAATTTAACGAATTATTTTGAAACAATTCTAAGTTAATAAGTTATTTTAATTTCCAATGAAAAATTAAGCTTCAAAAAAGTTTTCAAAAATTTATCGAATTAATTCAAAATACTTCTAAGTTAATAAGTTATTTTAATTTCCAATGAAAAATCTAAGTTTCAAAAACTATTATCAAAAGCTGTTAAGTTATTTCAAAAATATTCACAACGAAAACTGTTTCAAAACTATTTCAAAAACTGTTAAGTTATATAAAAAAATATTCACAACGAAGACTAAGTTTCAAAACCATTTCAAAATTAACAAATTATCTCCATTTCAACTAAAGCTATTCGAAATTTCCACAGAAAATCCGCATTCCAAAATCTATCCAAGTTCATCAACCAATTCCAATTTAAACCAAAATGACTCGAAATTTCCACAGAAAATTCGAATTTTAAAATCTATCAAAGGTTCTTTACACTGTTTCAAAGTCAACTAAATTTTATAAGATAAAATCAAATCCAAACAACTAGGTTAAATTACAACTATCGACCAAAAATTTAAACAATTTATTCAAACTTAACTAATTGAGGTTAACTACCGAATATATCGACTAAACCCAAAGAACAATCGATTCAAGTTTATCTAAATGAAACAAAATGCTACAGCTATCGACTGAAAATCACAAAATAATCGACTCAAGTTTACCCAATTATTGTCCAATATTAATTATATCGGCTGCAGATCGAAAATAATCGATTCACTTTTACCTAAATGAAACACAATACTATATATATATCGACTAAAAGTCTAAACTATCGATTCAAATGTACCCAAATATAATCCAGTATTAATTATATCGCCTGAAAATGGAAAATAATCGATTCACTTTTACCTAAAGGCAACACAATACTAAATATATCGACTAAAAGTTCAAACTATCGATTCAAATGTACCTAATTAGTCCAGTATTAATTATATCGGCTGAAAATCGATTCACTTTTACCTAAAGGCAACACAATACTAAATATATCGACTAAAAATTCAAACTATCGATTCAAATGTACCTAAATATAGTCCAGTATTAATTATATCGAAAATAATCGATTCACTTTTACCTAAAGGCAACACAATACTAAAAGGTTAAATTTATCTAGATTAATGTCAAGCAACAAAATATCAAACAAAAACCAAAACAATTTTTTTTTCTTTTTTAAAAGAATTTTCTCAACTTTGAAGACCCCTTACTAAATTATCCAAGAATAAATCTTCCGTTTAATGCACTTAAAGTCTTACTGTCTCACTTTACAACCTTGTAACAGTTTTATTCTAACTAAACTCTTTACTTTAGAGATAGTATATTACCTCAATATAAGTTCCAATAAGTTAAGTCTGTTATTACAATAACAAACAAAGTCAAAATTCGGTATATCGTAAAATATCTTTAGGCACAATCAATTATAAATATACTCTTCCAACTTTCTTGAATTCACTCTGACAAAATCAAAATAAAGAATGGCTCTAATTTACGTGTTCCAACCCATTTCGACTCGGTCTCGATGACGTAAGCGCAAAATTGCCAGATTTTTCCTATATGTTATTTGCGCACCTTTGCTCTAATATTTACAGTTTCCGTACCAGTTGGTTCTTTTCTTTTTCCGGAGTTATATTACCTATTCAAAAGAAATTTCAACATTATAGTCTTTACATTATATGCTTTTCTAATTCTTTCCTTTCACGTACTCTCTCATATCCATTTTTATCACTTTTTATACCCTATTTTAACGTAATATTTCAGAATGACTGGTACAATTTTCCGTATCTTTACACATACATACGCACACTTCTCAACTCTGAACACACAAACAAGAGAACTTAATTACAAACATACGAATTCACACTTATATTTACGTACATAAAACACACACACAACCATATTAAAACACTCACAAACTTACATAGAACTTTTCATCTCAACTATACTTAATAATAATTTTCTTAATATTAATAATTTTATAAGCTATAATAATAATGAATAATTTTTTATACGTAATAATAATAATAATAATAATAATAAATTGAATAATAGTACTATCCTTTATTTTTAAGCAAAACTTTCATGTCTTACCTAACTTTAGCCCAACTTTTGTCAGTTTACCTGTGGGGCCTACAACAACATGTTTCTGAAATTGAAGTGCAAAAAACTTGCTGAACATATTCAAACTGTGAAACATGTTTCTGAAATTGAAGTGCCAAAACTGGATGAAAATATTGAAACTTCAAAACATGTTTCTGAAATTGAGGTACAAAAACTTGCTGAAAATAATCAAACTTAGAAACATGTTTCTGAAATTGAAGTGCAAAACATTGTTGAAAATAAACTGTGAAACATGTTTCTGAAATTGAAGTACAAACACGCTCTGAACATATTCAAACTTCAAAACATGTTGGAATGGAAGTGCAGATTCTTGATGAAAACAGTCAAACTGTGAAACATTTCTAAAATTGAAGCACAAAAGCTTACTAAACATAATCAAACAGAAAACCATGTTTTTGAAATTGAAGGACAAAACCTTACTGAAAATAATCAAACTAAGGAACTCGTTTCTGATATTGAAGGACAAAAAATGGCTGAAGATAATCAAAATCAAACAGAGAACACGTTTCTGAGATTGATTTACAAAAAGTAGCCATGAATAAATTAACTACAATGTGTATTTCTGAGATTGGAGTTCAAAAAATAAAATTGAATTATAATGAAAATCATGAAAATAAAATATTAGGAACTGAAAAGACTACAAATGATATACCTGTTCCTCATGATTTGTTGATAAATGTTTAGAAAAAAGTGCATATTGCTGTAGAATCTACTACAGACAAACTACGTGAAATTGAAAAATGTGAAGTTAAACATTACCAAACATTTTTGAATTCTTTTATAAATTATTTCGTAAAACTGGAATAAGGGAGCTATGCATGTCGGAAGAGGGGCGTCTTAAAATAGTGTTCGTCTTATTTTCAATCCCATTTGTTCGTTAAACGGGGAGGGTTTAATTTTTGCTCCGGACTGAGCCACATATAGCCCAAAACTTAAAAAGGATTAAAAATTCTTAATTTTCAGCCAATTTTGATCAGATGAAGAGCAAACCGCAGCTTTTTCTGACCTCTAAAGCGTCGTTTTCGAGTGTTTTTTTCTGTAATATATATTTAATATATATTTATTTCATTGGCGTACCCCCAATTAACACTTTGTGTACCCCCTGGGGTACGCGTACCACACTTTGTTCCCTCTTCTTATTTATGTTAATGACTTTGCTGTTAGAAATACGGTATTGAAACTTTCCTTTGTTGGGCAACAGATGAAGCATTCAAATATAATGACACAAAGATCATAATGCGGGGTTGCCACTAGTAAGAAACTAGAAGGACAACCGTGTGAAATTTGAGAAAAAAAATGTAGGAATAGCAATTATTGAGAAGAATCAGATACTTCTCCAACGGATCTCTGGGCTCGCCATGCTGTGGTGGTATAAATATCTCGAGGTAGGCAATTTCTCGTAGAGGGGGATCGAAAGAAGGAATCCTTTCTGTACAACATACCAATTACCTGTAATCGTCTCTTTACTAAAGAGGGCTTGATGACAGTTGTCAATATGCCCATAACATTTTTGAATCGATTCTTCACAATTCTAAGATGTACTCCATGATGCTTTGTCCTAAGTCAAGATAAAATTGTTTCTTGGTTAATCCATTCTTCATATCCGCCCACCTTGATTCCCCTGAAACCTTTTTCACCACATTCTGGAGTGACGTGTTGATTTTTGGGACTCAGATGTAGACTTTCTCGCAGGTGTCATCCGAAATTTTTTCACCCCTCGAGTACCGTGTTCAGAGATTGTAGAATGTTAATAATGGGTGCTTCTGACACATTTTTTAAGAATGTTCAAAACCTATTAAATCAGATATGTTCAAGACATGCCATTTTAAACTATTTCATTGGGGATTGTGTTATATTCATGGCGAGTAAACCTCTTTATATTTGGAACTCCTTCCAAATTTTTAGAGAGCATCAATCATTTTGTTTTTCTTCCCTTCACTGTGATCAACGTGAGTCATATCGATGTTCTTCTCTCCATCCCAAAAGAGTGTAGTGCCCTCACTGATTTTTTTCGCCCAGAGTAAAATGCCTAATACGCTTTCTCACGTACAAATCTTGTTTGTAGCTGAAGCTGAAGATTAAGCAAGACCTTCATAAAAATGTCAAAATTGTAACAAGCTAGAGTATACAATGTTCCCTACACCCCAGTGAAGACTCTAGACAAAATCCCATTTTCGGGTAGTGGAAGCTGTGTGAAACCAAAGAAAAAAATATTGACTCTTCAGAAGTCATCGAAACTATTGATGTAATAACCTTGGACAGCGAAATTGATTCTGAAGTGACCTCCATTATTAGAGGAAATAAAAGAAAATAGAGCAGTATATTTTTCTCGCTCACGATCAAGCTCTTAAGATAGTACCCAATCCAAATCGCTCATTAATAAGCGTTGCCGTGAAATTATAAGACAGTCAGCTTCACATTCTTCATCAAGACACCCAGTACAAACAAGACGACGTCACCATTCTCAAGAACATTCATTAAAAAGCAACCAGCTTCACCATACTCTAGAACATATGGAAAAAGAAGAGTTCTTCGAGATCACCGAGTAGAAGGAAGTCGGCTTCATTTGAAAGACCTATTAAAAGAAAATTAACTGCAAGATCTTATCAGAAACACCCAGAAAAAGATCCTGCCATTGTGCAAGTTACTCCCCATCAAGATATCAGAAACACCCAGAAAAAGATCCTGCCATTGTGCAAGTTACTCCCCATCAAGATATCAGAAACACCCAGAAAAAGATCCTGCCATTGTGCAAGTTACTCCCCATCAAGATATTCTGAGGATTCAAACTTTTCGGCATCGCTTGAAAGGTTTACTCTAAAGAAAATGAAATCTGGTGCAATGAGGTATAAATTGAGTTGTAAAAGAAGAAAGTCGAAAAGGAACTGGAAGCGAGATTGTAAAAACTCATTCGGAAGGTGGCTTTCAAAATCAATATGTTTTTCAGAGTCATATCAGTCGCCATCTTTTGATGGAAGTTATGGTGCTTCAGCTTTTAAGGGTGTCCCCGAAGCCAATATCTGATATAGGGGATATAATAGACTGCAATATTACATCACTTTAAGGAAATGGCTCTCATGTAGTCCACACAAAAGATCAGAATATTAGACCTCTTCCCACAGGTGAAATGTCAAGCCTTGAAAGAAGAACGGAAATATAAGCCCGAACATTTTATAGACATTTGTAAGGAAAGAGCTGAGAAATAAATGAAGAATTTAAGGCGGTAAAACAATCAACTTGCTTTTGATTAGCAGGTGAATGCCATAGCATGATGCCAGATTCCTACGAGAAATATAATGAACGTTTCACATGTCTGTGCAAAATCAAAACCCAATCCACAGCAAGGAACACAAAATGGTTTTGGGAGGAGGTGTTGAAAGAGTTTTGGAAATCAAAAGTTAGATATGGAGAAAAACACTCTTTGGACTTGTTTGATAAACATTATTTACAGTTTTAAGCAAAAAAATTAAGGCTTCAATTAATCCTGTCATACCAAGTCTAAAATCTTGCTTAGACTATAAGAAATCTAATATTAAGATAACGTCAAGTCAGCCAACCTTTTGACAAGATTGGTAATCTCAAAAATAATGATGTTGGTAGTTTCTTGCTGAACTGCACTCTTGATCCATCATCTGGTGATACGATAAGTTCTACTCGAATAATCTATTTCTTCGGATTCTAGTTTTGACCCATCTCCACTTAAATATAACGAGGAATGTTGTAACGACTCTCGACTACCAGTTTTTTCAGTAGTTCAGTCAGTAACTACCCACAAACTGTCCAAAAATATTTCACCGTTATCCGATGATAATGTCGCTAAAATTTATCAGCAAAAACTTTGTCACACAATATTTGTTACCAGCGTCTTCCTCTCCCTTAAAGAAATGAGTTATCAGCTGCTGACAAATCCTCAAATCTCAGAAGTAAAAAGTCGAATAATTGATCAAGGATTCCTCATTCTTTTAGTACATCAGATTCTGGTATTTTGTTATGTGTTGATAACTTTGTTGTGTTGATACCCCCTGGGGTACGCGTACCACACTTTGTTCCCTCTTCTTATTTATGTTAATGACTTTGCTGTTAGAGATACGGTATTGAAACTTTCCTTTGTTGGCACATATTGTAAGCATGTCATTTATAAATTAACCAAATCATAATGCGGTTGCACAGTAAGAAAATAAAGGAAAATGTTGAAAATTTTGAGAAAAAAAAATCTAGGAAATAGCAAACTTACTGAACATAATCATACTTCTTCTCCAGGTATTAAGCCGTTAATTGTTCAAAACAGTGGTGTAAAAAATCTGACTGCGATGAATTGAAGTGTATTTTCTATCACCCACCAAAAGATAAAAGAAAAAATCCTTTCTGTACAACATACCAATAACCTGTAATCGTCTCTTTACTAAAGAGGGCTATGATGACAGTTGTCAATATGCCCATAACATTTTTTGAATCGATTCTTCACCCTTCTAAGATGTACTCCATGATGCTTTGTCCTAAGTCAAGATAAAATTGTTTCTTGGTTAATCCATTCTGCATATCCGCCCATCTTGATTCCTCAGAAACCTTTTTCACCACATTCTGGAGTGACGTGTTGATTTTTTTGGGACAGCTGTAGAGTTTCTCGCAGGTGCCATCCGAAATTTTTTCACCCCTCGAGTACCATGTTCAGAGATTGTAGAATGTTAATGATGAATTCTTCTGACAACTTTTTTAAGAATGTTCAAAACCTATTAAATCAGATATATTCAAGACATGCCATTTTAAACGATTTAATTGGGGATTGTGTTATATCCATGGCGAGTAAACCTCTTTTTATTTGGAACTCCTTCCAAATTTTTAGAGCGCATCAATCATTTTGTTTATCTTTCCTTCACTGTGATCATCGTGAGTCTTATCAATGTTCTTCTCTCCATCCCAAAAGAGTGTAGTGCCCCCACTGATTTTTTTCGCCCAGAGTAAAATGACTAATACGCTTTATCGCTTACAAATTTTGTTTGTAGCTGAAGCTGAAGATTAAGCAAGACCTTCATAAAAATGTCAAGATTGTAACAAGCCTAGCGTATACAAAGTTCCCTACACCCCAGTGAAGACTCTAGACAAAATTCAATTTTCGGGTATTGGAAGCGGTGTGAAACCAAAGAAAAGAATATTGACCCTTCAGAAGTCATCGAAAATATTGATTTGATAACCCTGGACAGCGAAATTGATTCTGAAGTGACCTCCATTATTAGAGGAAATAAAAGAAAATAGAGCAGTATCTGTTCTCGCCCACGATCAAGCTCTTAAGATAGTACCAAATCCAAATCGCTCATTAATAAGCGTTGCCGTGAAATTATAAGACAGTCAGTTTCACATTCTTCATCAAGACACCAGTACAAACAAGACGACGTCACCATTCTCAAGAACATTCATTAAAAGGCAACCAGCTTCACGATGCTCTAGAACATATGAAAAAAAAAGAGTTCTTTGCGATCACCGAGTAAAAGGAAGTCGGCTTCATTCGAAAGACCCATTAAAAGAAAATTAACTGCAAGATCTTATCAGAAACACCCAGAGAAAGATCCTGCCATTGTACAAGTTAGTCCCCATCAAGATATTCTGAGGATTCGAACTTTTCGGCATCGCTTGAAATGTTTACTCTAAAGAAAATGAAATCTGGTGCAATGAGGTATAAATTGAGTTGTAAAAGAAGAAAGTCGAAAAGGAACTGGAAGTGAGATTGTAAAAACTCATTCGGAAGGTGGCTTTCAAAATCAATATGTTTTTCAGAGTCATATCAGTCGCCATCTTTTGATGGAAGTCATGGTGCTTTAGCTTTTAAGGGTGTTCCCGAAGCCAATATCTGATATAGGGGATATAATAGACTGCAATATTACATCACTTTAAGGAAATGGCTCTCATGTAGTCAACACAAAAGATTAGAATATTTGACCTCTTCCCACAGGTGAAATGTCAAGCCTTGAAAGAAGAACGGAAATATAAGCCCGAACATTTTATAGACATTTTTAAGGAAAGAGCTTAGAAATAAATGAAGAATTTAAGGCGGTAAAACAATCAACTTGCTTTAGATTAGCAGATAAATGCCGTAGCATGATGCCAGACTCCTACGAGAAATATAATGAACATTTCACATGCCTGTTCTAAATCAAATACTCAATCCAAAGCAAGGAACACAAAATGGTTTTGGGAGGAGGTGTTGAAAGAGTTTTGGAAATCAAAAGTTAGATATGGAGAAAAACACTCTTTGGGCCTGTATAATAACATTATTGAACACGTTTAACAAAAAATTTAGGCTTCAATATCCTGTCATAATCCAAAGTCCTAAAACCTTCCTTAACTTAGACCAGTGGTGCCCAACTCCGTAGCCCGCGGGCAACATGAATCGGGGCCGCCTCTACTTGTCTGAGTGCGCCAACCCCGTAGCCCTCGGGCAAACATGTTTGCCAGCTCGCGTACCTGTTCTATATTGGCTCCGCGACTCGCGTATATAGATTTATACACGTATATAAAAAATTAAAAAGATTTAGAAAATATATATATATATATATATATATATATATATTACTAATTTATATATTATATATAATAATATATATAATATATAATAATATATATATATATATTATATATATATAATATATATATATATTATAAATATGTATGAATTAATGTCTTCTGCCCTTAGGGACTTTGGGGATCTTGTGTGGTAACGCTTGACATATCTAAAGCTTCTTACAGGGTATGACACGCGCCACTACTCCATAAGCTACCTTCCTTTGGATTTCTCCTTCTCTCTTTGCTTACTCTGTCTAGTTTTCTTTCAGATCGTCATATTCGGTTTTTGTTATATTGGCACTTGTTGCTGGAGCAACCTCTTTCTCCTTTCTTGTTAATTGTGGTGTCCTCAGGGGTTTCTCTTTTATCTCCCACCTTTATTCCTAACTGTTCTTTAAACGGGTCTCGGCTCTTCTTAGCTGGACTTCTACCCTCTGTTCACATCTTATGCTGCTGATCACTCTCCGATCTTCCTCCACTCGTTTTCAAAATGTGCTCCTCATGTATCTAGAGTTGCCTCTCGTTTACAGTTTTTCAATTCAATTCTTGCGATGTGGTCGGGATTTCTCTGTGGGCTAACCGCCCATTCTTTATGAATTCAACTTCTTTAAAAACTCAACTCTTCAATATCCCTCTCTAAAACACCTCCATTTTCCTATCTCGCTCCGACATCTCCCCTTTGAACCTTTGAACAACGAAAATATTCTTGGACTGACATGAATAGTTAATTGTCTTGGAGACCTCATATCAATCGGCTAACTAAAAATGGTTTTCAAATGAAGCTGGGAATTCTGTTCAGATTGCATGAATTTTTCTTCTGCTCAGTTACCTCTGTTATATAAGAGCCTTATTCGCCCCTGTATGGGATACTGTTATCCCATTTGTGGGGTGGATTCGCGGTTCCACGCCTCCTTTTGGATATGTGTTGTGCTAAGGCTAGAGACTATAACTGTCCAATACTTCATAATTCCCTTGACCTTCTTCTCGCGAGGTAGATATTGGTGCCAAAATCTTTTTGATAGGATTACACGGCAGGTGTTCGAGACAATTGACCTCTCACCATTACCTCAGACCACTGCGGTCGTCCCGTAAAACAAGAAAGGTGCTTACTCTCGCTGAGTTATTGTGTGATGAAATACTGGAGACTCAAGGTTTCTGTTTGTGGTGCCTCCTTCTTTCCAGCCACATCTGTTTGTTGAACTAATTGCTTCACCATTTTTTCCTCAGTATTCAATCTTCCTCTTTCTTGAAAAGTCTCGCGTCTGTGGATGAGGAATTGCGTTAGAACTGGGTAAATATACTTCCCCCCTTTTTTGTTTTTTCCTTTTTCACTATCTTTTTTTGGTTTTTTTTTGTTTGCCCCCCCCCCCCGAAAAGGGCCCTGCCCGTGAATGATGGCATCGTATTATATATATATAAATAGTATTATAGTATATATATATATATAATATATATATATTAACATATATTATATAACATATTATTATATATATATACTTACTATACTTAAATCTAATGATTGATTAGTGGTCGTTTGTATTATTATTATGCCTGTATCTAATATTTGTTAAATTCTTAATTTGCTCGCGATAGACTAAAGGTTGGGCACCACTGACTTAGACTATAAGAAATCTAATATTAAGATAACGTCAAATCAGCCAACCTTTTGACAATATTGGGAACCTCAAAAATAATGATGTTGGTAGGTTGTCACTGAACTGCAGTCTTGATCCATCATTACTGTCCTGGTCTAGTCTAAAAGTAACTTTTCGGGACCTCATTTTCCTTTCTTTTGGTTTCTCAGAGGGGGTAACTAGTTGCTCCGTGTTCCTCCCTCGTAACAAGGAGTTCACATTTAAAACCCGGGAAAAGTTAGTAGACTGAGACCTGCCAGCCATGGACCCTTGAGTATACATTCCTTGAAGCTGACCAACCACCTTTTTAACGATGTCTTCAGATAATTTTCCCAAGCAATATTTAGTAACAGTCATTACTGCCAGCTTTAGATCCATTATTACGCTCTTGTACATAATTGGGACAATTCTGCCTAATATATCCTGATCCTCCACAACTGTAACAAACTTGATCATTCCTTACTTTGTAATCTTGACACCGTCTCATTAAATGCTTCTTACACCCGTATATTAAACACAATTTCAATCTAATTCTACAGTTTTCATAACCACGACAGGGTTTCTCACAATAGCTTCAAATCATAGGCCGTGTCTCCTCGGTTCTTGTCAATAGCTGGTGCCTGCCTTAAAACATCACTGTACTTCACTTTACACACATTAGTATTTTGAACACTTCCTCTTCTGTTTCCATGTTGCATAAACACTTCCGCTGGAAGTGCAGTAGATGGTCTCTCACTAAAGTTATTATATTCATGGTCACTACTTTCGTCTTCAATTAACATCTCCCTAACGATGGCTCATTCAGAATCATGTTTTTCACTCCCAATACCATTGACATAATTAATCCTACTTCTAATTCTTTTTCCTAAAAGGCCTCGACACTTCATTTAAAAACTTTTGCATTGACCGTTCATCTCTTGCACCTACACTCTCCAGCTTCACATTTTCAATTAAAGACTCCAATCTTAAAACTAATAAATAAGGAGGCTCATTTTCTTTTCATTTATCTTTCGCTAAAGCGATATGCCCATCTCTCAATTCCTTCCTTTTTGATTGATACCACTTTTCGTTTTATTAACAACCTGATCATATGATACTGGTGTTGATCGAATAAAATGATGCCTTTGCTGAGCCAGACAGAAGGGAATTAAGCTCTTATAATCATTTTCGTTGATCAGACCACACCTACCTAAAGCAGAAGTCTTAAAATAATCCATAAACTCGTTAAAAGATTAATTATTATCAACTTGAGAAACATGTTTCTGAAAATGAGGTGCAAAAAACTTGCTGAACATATTCAAACTGTGAAACATGTTTCTGACATTGAAGTGCCAAAACTGGATGAAAATATTAAAACTTCAAAACATGTTTCTGAAATTGAGGTACAAAAACTTGCTGAAAATAATCAAACTTAGAAACATGTTTCTGAAATTGAAGTGCAAAACATTGTTGAAAATAAACTGTGAAACATGTTTCTGAAATTGAAGTACAAACACGCTCTGAACATATTCAAACTTCAAAACATGTTGGAATGGAAGTGCAGATTCTTGATGAAAACAGTCAAACTGTGAAACATTTCTAAAATTGAAGCACAAAAGCTTAATCAAACATAATCAAATCAAACATAATCAAACAGAAAACCATGTTTTTGAAATTGAAGGACAAAACCTTACTGAAAATAATCAAACTAAGGAACTCGTTTCTGATATTGAAGGACAAAAAATGGCTGAAGATAATCAAAATCAAACAGAGAACACGTTTCTGAGATTGATTTACAAAAAGTAGCCATGAATAAATTAACTACAATGTGTATTTCTGAGATTGGAGTTCAAAAAATAAAATTGAATTATAATGAAAATCATGAAAATAAAATATTAGGAACTGAAAAGACTACAAATGATATACCTGTTCCTCATGATTTGTTGATAAATGTTTAGAAAAAAAGTGTATATTGCTGTAGAATCTACTACAGACAAACTACGTGAAATTGAAAAATGTGAAGTTAAAAATTACCAAATATTTTTGAATTCTTTTATAAATTATTTCGTAAAACTGGAATGAGGGAGCTATGCATGTCAGAAGAGGGGCGTCTTAAAATAGTGTTCGTCTTATTTTCAATCCCATTTGTTCGTTAAATGGGGAGGGTTTAATTTTTGCTCCGGGCTGAGCCACATATAGCCCTAAACTTAAAAAGGATTCAAAATTCTTAATTTTCAGCCAATTTTGATCAGATGAAGAGCAAACCGCACCTTTTTCTGACCTCTAAAGCGTCGTTTTCGGGTGTTTTTTTTCTGTAATATATATTTAATATATATTTATTTCATTGGCGTTACCCCAAGTAACACTTTGTGTACCCCCTGGGGTACGCGTGCCACACTTTGTTCCCTCTTCTTATTTATGTTAATGACTTTGCTGTTAGAAATACGGTATTGAAACTTTCCTTTGTTGGCACAGATTGTAAGCATGTCATTTATAAATGAACAAAATCATAATGCGGTTGCACAGTAAGAAAATAAAGGAAAACGTTGAAAATTTGGAGAAAAAATATCTAGGAAATAGCAAATTTATTGAACAGAATCATACTTCTCCAGGTATTAAGCTGTGAATCGTTCAAAACAGTTGTGTAAAAAATCTGAATGCGATGAATTGAAGTGTATTTTCTATCACCCGTCAAAAGATAAAAGAAGGAATCCTTTCTGTACAACATACCAATTACCTGTAATCGTCTCTTTACTAAAGAGGGCTATGATGACAGTTGTCAAAATGCCCATAACATAATCGATTCTTCACCATTCTAAGATGTACTCCATGGTGCTTTGTCCTAAATCAAGATAAAATTGGTTCTTGGTTAATCCATTCTGCATATCCGCCCATCTTGATTCCCCAGAAACCTTTTTCACCATATTCTGGAGTGATGTGTTGATTTTTGGAACTCGGCTGTAGAGTTTCTCGCAGGTGCCATCCGAAATTTTTTCACATCTCGAGTACCATGTTCAGAGATTGTAGAATGTTAATAATGGGTGCTTCTGACAACTTTTTAAAGAATGTTCAAAACCTATTAAATCAGATATGTTCAAGACATGCCATTTTAAACGATTTAATTGGGGAATGTGTTATATTCATGGCGAGTAAACCTCTTTTTATTTGGAACTCCTTCCAAAATTTTAGAGCGCATCAATCATTTTGTTTTTCTTCCCTTCACTGTGATCATCGTGAGTCATATCGATGTTCTTCTCACTCTCCATCCCAAAAGTGTGTAGTGCCCTCACTGATTTTTTTCGCCCAGAGTAAAATGCCTAATACGCTTTCTCGCGTACAAATCTTGTTTGTAGCTGAAGCTGAAGATTAAGCAAACCTTCATAAAAATGTCAAAATTGTAACAAGCCTAGAGTATACAATGTTCCCTACACTCCAGTGAAGACTCTAGACAAAATCTCATTTTCGGGTAGTGGAAGCGGTGTGAAACCAAAGAAAAGAATATTGACTCTTCAGAAGTCATCGAAACTAATGATGTGATAACCTTGGACAGCGAAATTGATTCTGAAGCGACCTCCATTATTAGAGGAAATAAAAGAAAATAAATAGAGCAGTATCTTTTTCTCGCTCACTATCAAGCTCTTAAGATAGTAAGTGCCCAATCCAAATCGCTCATTAATAAGCGTTGCCGTGAAATTATGAGACAGTCAGTTTCACTTTTTTTTTTTTTTTTTTTTTTTTTTTTTTTTTTTTTTTTGGAAGCGAAGAATACATTTAAGCGACCTCCATTATTAGAGGAAATAAAAGAAAATAAATAGAGCAGTATCTTTTTCTCGCTCACTATCAAGCTCTTAAGATAGTAAGTGCCCAATCCAAATCGCTCATTAATAAGCGTTGCCGTGAAATTATGAGACAGTCAGTTTCACATTTTTCATCAAGACACCCAGTACAAACAAGGCGACGTCACCATTCTCAAGAACATTCATTAAAAGGCAACCAGCTTCACGATACTCTAGAACATATGGAAAAAAACTGTTATCTTCACGTTCTTCGCGATCACCGAGTAAAAGGAAGTCGGCTTCATTCAAAAGACCCATTAAAAGAAAATTAACTGCAAGATCTTATCAGAAACACCCAGAAAAAGATCCTGCTATTGTGCAAGTCACTCCCCATCAAGATATTCTGAGGATTCGAACTCTTCGGCATCGCTTGAAAGGTTTACTGTAAAGAAAATGAAATCTGGTGCAATGAGGTATAAATTGAGTTGTAAAAGAAGAAAGTTGATAAGGAACTGGAAGCGAGATTGTAAAAACTCATTCGGAAGGTGGCTTTCAAAATCAATATGTTTTTCAGAGTCATATCAGTCGCCATCTTTTGATGGAAGTCATGGTGCTTCAGCTTTTAAGGGTGTCCCCGAAGCCAATATCTGATATTGGGGATATAATAGAATTCAATATTACATCACTTTAAGGAAATGGCTCTAATGTAGTCCAAACAAAAGATCAGGATATTAGACCTCTTCCCACAGGTGAAATGTCAAGCCTTGAAAGAGGAACGGAAATATAAGCCCGAACATTTTATAGACATTTTTAAGGAAAGAGCTGGGAAATAAATGAAGAATTTAAGGCGGTAAAACAATCAACTTGCTTTAGATTAGCAGGTGAATGCCATAGCATGATGCCAGACTCGTACGAGAAATATAATAAACGTTTCACATGCCTGTACAAAATAAAATACCCAATCCACAGCAAGGAACAAAAAATGGTTTTGGGAGGAGGTGGGGCGAGAGTTTTGGAAATCAAAAGTTAGATATGGAGAAAAACACTCCTTGGACCTGTATGATAAACATTATTGACAGTTTTAAGCAAAAAAAAATTAAGGCTTCGATTAATCCTGTCGTACCAAGTCTAAAATCTTCCTTAGACATAAGAAATCTAATATTAAGATAACGTCAAGTCAGCCAACCTTTTGACAAGATTGGTAATCTCAAAAATAATGATGTTGGTAGTTTGTCACTGAACTGCACTCTTGATCCATCATCTGGTGATACAATAAGTTCTACTCGATTAATCTATATCTTCGGATTCTAGTTTTGACCCACCATCTCCACTTAAATATAACGAGATATGTTGTAACGACTCTCGACTATCAGTTTTTTCAGTAGTTCAGTCAGTAACTCTACCCACAAACTGTCCAAAAATATTTCACCGTTATCCGATGATAATGTCGCTAAAATTTATCAGCAAAAAACTTTGTCACAAAATATTTGTTACCAGCGTCTTCCTCTCCCTTCAAGAAATGAGCTGCTGCTGACAAATCCTCAAATCTTAGAAGTAAAAAGTCGAATAATTGATCAGGTGATTCCTCATTCTTTTAGTACATCAGATTCTGGTATTTTGTTATGTGTTGATAACTTTGTTGTGTTGATACCCCCTGGGGTACGCGTACTACATTTTGTTCCCTCTTCTTATTTATGTTAATGACTTTGCTGTTAGAGATACGGTATTGAAACTTTCCTTTGTTGGCACAGATTGTAAGCATGTCATTTATAAATGAACCAAATCATAATGCGGTTGCACAGTAAGAAACTAAAGGAAAACTTTGAAAATTTGGAGAAAAAAAATCTAGAAAATAGCAAACTTACTGAACAGAATCATACTTCTCCAGGTATTAAGCCGTGAATCGTTCAAAACAGTGGTGTAAAAAATCTGACCGATGAATTGAAGTGTATTTTCTTTGTACCGCCAAAATATAAAAGAAGGAATCCTTTCTGTACAACATACCAATTACCTGTAATCGTCTCTTTACTAAAGAGGGCCATGATGACAGTTGTCAATATGCCCATAACATTTTTGAATCGATTCTTCACCCTTCTAAGATGTACTCCATGATGCTTTGTCCTAGGTCAAGATAAAATTGCTTCTTGGTTAATCCATTCTGCATATCCGCCCATCTTGATTCCCCAGAAACCCTTTTCACCACATTCTGGAGTGACGTGTTGATTTTTGGGACTCAGCTGTAGAGTTTCTCGCAGGTGCCATCCGAAATTTTTTCACCCCTCGAGTACCATGTTCAGAGATTGTAGAATGTTAATGATGAATTCTTCTGACAACTTTTTAAAGAATGTTCAAAACCTATTCAGATATGTTCAAAACATGCCATTTTAAACGATTTCATTGGGGAATGTGTTATATCCATGGCGAGTAAACCTCTTTTTATTTGGAACTCCTTCCAAATTTTTAGAGCGCATCAATCATTATGTTTTTCTTCTCTTCGCTGTGATCATCGTGAGTCATATCGATGTTTTTCTCTCCATCCCAAAAGAGTCTAGTGCCCTCACTGATTTTTTTCGCCCTAGAGTAAAATGACTAATATGCTTTCTCGCTTACAAATCTTGTTTGTAGCTGAAGATTAAGCAAGACCTTCATAAAGATGTCAAGATTGTTACAAGCCTAGAGTATACAATGTTCCCTACACCCCAGTGAAGACTCTAGACAAAATTCAATTTTCGGGTATTGGAAGCGGTGTGAAACCAAAGAAAAGAATATTGACCCTTCAGATGTCATCGAAAATATTGATTTGATAACCCTGGACAGCGAAATTGATTCTGAAGCGACCTCCATTATTAGAGGAAATAAAAGAAAATAGAGCAGTATCTTTTTCTCGTTCACGATCAAGCTCTTATGATAGTACCCAATCCAAATCGTTCATTAATAAGCGTTGCCGTGAAATTATGGGACAGTCAGTTTCACATTCTTCATCAAGACACCCAGTACAAACAAGATGACGTTCCCATTCTCAAGAACATTCATTAAAAGGCAACCAGCTTCACGATGCTCTAGAACATATGAAAAAAAAAGAGTTCTTTGCGATCACCGAGTAAAAGGAAGTCGGCTTCATTCGAAAGACCCATTAAAAGAAAATTAACTGCAAGATCTTATCAGAAACACCCAGAGAAAGATCCTGCCAATGTTCGCCGTGTCTATTTATATTATAATTATTATGTGCCTATTTTTTATATTATATCTTTATTATACTATATTATTAGTATTACTTATTATTTATATTATGTTATATTAAGGCCTACATGGGGTACCACTTATAATTATTTTCGTCTTAGGGATAACGGCGGATCAAAAAAAGTTTGGAGACCGCTGCTCTAGAACTTATTGAAAAAAGATGTTATCTTCACGTCTTCGCGATCACCGAGTAAAAGGAAGTTGGCTTCATTTGAAAGACCCATTAAAAGAAAATTAACTGCAAGATCTTATCAGAAACACCCAGAAAAAGATCCTGCCATTGTGCAAGTTACTCCCCATCAATATATTCTGAGGATTCGAAAGGTTTACTGTAAAGAAAATGAAATCTGGTGCAATGGGGGTATAAATTGAGTTGTAAAATAAGAAAGTCGAAAAGGAACTGGAAGCGAAATTGTAAAAACTCATTCGGAAGGTGGCTTTCAAAATCAATATGTTTTTCAGAGTCAAATCAGTTGCCATCTTTTGATGGAAGTCATGGTGTTTCAGCTTTTAAGGGTGTCCCCGAAGCCAAGATCTGATATAGGGGATATAATAGACTGCAATATTACATCACTTTAAGGAAATGGCTCTCATGTAGTCCACACAAAAGATCAGAATATTAGACATCTTCCCACAGGTGAAATGTCAAGCCTTGAAAGAGGAACGGAAATATAAGCCCGAACATTTTATAGACATTTTTAAGGAAAGAGCTGGGAAATAAATGAAGAATTTAAGGCGGTAAAACAATCAACTTGCTTAAGATTAGCAGGTGAATGCCATAGCATGATGCCAAACTCCTATGAGAAATATAATGAACGTTTCACATGCCTGTACAAAATCAAATACCCAATCCACAGCAAGGAACAAAAAATGGTTTTGGGAGGAGGTGTGGAGAGAGTTTTGGAAATAAAAAGTTAGATATGGAGAAAAACACTCTTTGGACCTGTATGATAAACATTATTGACAGTTTTAAGCAAAAAAAAATTAAGGCTTCTATTAATCCTGTCATACCAAGTCTAAAATCTTGCTTAGACTATAAGAAATCTAATATTAAGATAACGTCAAGTCAGCCAACCTTTTGACAAGATTGGTAATCTCAAAAATAATGATGTTGTAGTTTGTCACTGAACTGCATTCTTGATCCATCATCTGGTGATACGATAAGTTCTACTCGATTAATCTATATCTTCGGATTCTAGTTTTGACCCCCCATCTCCACTTAAATATAACGAGGTATGTTGTAACGACTCTCTACTATCAGTTTTTTTCAATAGTTCAGTCAGTAACTCTACCCACAAACTGTCCAAAAATATTTCACCGTTATCCGATGATAATGTCGCTAAAATTTATCAGCAAAAACTTTGTCAACAAAATATTTGTTACCAACGTCTTCCTCTCCCTTGAAGAAATGAGTTATCAGTTGCTGACAAATCCTCAAATCTTAGAAGTAAAAAGTCGAATAATTGATCAGGGGATTCCTCATTCTTTTAGTACATCAGATTCTGATATTTTGTTATGTGTTGATAACTTTCATAAGCAAAATACTCCATTGGAATCTTCAGTACCTACTGCAAAGACCAAACAAAGACTGCGGAGAAAAGACTCATGGTAAAGAAAGCAATTTAACAAAAGTTCCTGAAGATAGTAATGTAAGCTTCAGCGTGAGCAGAGCAATTGCAGATTTAGAGTCAACTATCCCGAACTTTGGAATTTTAGGCCATGGCTTAAAGACATTCATTAATTAATTGCTTGAAAGAAGGCATCAATTCTGAAGTATTTTTGAAAATATTTATGGATCCCGATAATGTACCATTAATAAATTTAACATTAATGAAAATAAAAATAAAATGGAAAGATAGGAAAAAATTGCATTTTTCTTTGAAAACATCAGTAAATGGTTTGAAACACCACGCTATACAATTATCAGAGATATTAACATATAAAAATAGATTTTAAAAACTATAGCCAAATATTTTATGCCTCATCAGTACAGCTGCTCTTATTCTCTTATTACAAGGATTAACACTAAGGAAAAACAGGAATGTTACTTTTAAGCCGGCTCGATACATTTAATTTAGCTACAAAACTCTGTAATGTCTTTCATTTATTATAATATATTATATATATATATATATATATTGAAGTAAATATATATATATATATTTTATACACTCAAAACAAACGAGTATTTTATTTATATATATATATATATATATATATATATATATATATATATATATATATATGACAGGTTCGAAAGAAACTTTTATATTTTAAAAAATTTATTTAAGATCAGCTCTCAATTTATTCCTAACCGACCATATCTTTAAGTTAACTATAATCCAATACAAATAATAGATAATAATTATGCAATAATAAATAATAATGTACTAGTACAAATGTACGGTTTCTTTCAAGCTTTAAATTTTAATTTTTTCCATTATTGGAATATACACAATTATTTACAAGTTTAAAAATTCAAATAAAATGTACACAATATAAATGTTTACGGACCTTTAAATAAAGGTAAGTAATGTCTTTTTTTGAAATACTTCAAAGTAAACCAATTTTTTACATAACTACAGCAATAAAGGAAAACAACCTTACCATTCTAGTCAGCCAGAAAAATGGTTACTCATTTACTACGAGTTAACGAAATCAAAAATAATGTTGCCAAATAAACAAGATCCATAATATACGAGAGTTTTATCCCATTACATTTCCCCCACCAAATTCCATAGGAACTTACTTTAATCTTAAATAAGATCCCAAATAAATATATACTATTGAAAAATCATTATAAACGCGTTATTCTTTCTCTTACTAAGTATACTTTCAATTGATTTTGTCGACAAAAGTTTCCTCTCAAAACATTAGGGTGCTCTTTCAATTACCTAAAACATGAAAAACAACTTTCTCAAAACTTATGCCCTGGATTTTTAAAGTCAACGTTACACTTCCTTAAAGTCTTCAAAATGTTATCAGAGCCTGCTCCTTCAAGATACATTGTACTCGAAAAATCATGTTCAATTCCTAAATACTGAAGCAATTATTCAGAAAATAAGTCGTATTCTGCTCAAGAATCCAAAAATTATTTTAAATAATCCTCCATTTATTTCAACGTCTATTTACAACTTCATTGGCCTAAGCACGTGACCTTTAAATGGTTCAGAAGACATCAAAACTGTCAACCTGTCGCTTATACAGACATGATTCTGATCCTCTTGTTCCACATGGTATGAATTCTCACCTATATTATAATTACTCCGTGAAACATTTTCGTTTTCACTCTGTTCTTTTCCATTTTTCTTATTTATATTAAGGTCTGAAAGACCGTTTTCTGACTTGTTAACCTGTCCTTGGGGGGGTTTTCCCCCACAAAAGGGGGTTTTTGGCTCATTTTCCTTTTTGGTTTCTCAGAGGGGGTAACTAGTTCCTCCGTGTTCCTCCCTCGTAACAACAAGGAGTTCACATTTAAAACCCTGGAAAAGTTAGTAGACTGAGACCTGAAAGCCATGGATCCTTGAGTATACATTCCTTGAAGCTGACCAACCACCCTTTTAACAATATCTTCAGTAAATTTTGCCAAACAATCTTTAGTAACAATATTCATTACTGCCAGCTTTAACTTCATTGTTACGCTCCTTTACATAATTGGGACAATTCTGCCGAAGATGTCCTGATGCTCCACAACTGTAACAAACCTGATCATTCCTTACTTTGTAATCTTGACACTGTCTCATTAAATGCTTCTTACTCCCGTATATTAAACAAAACTTCAATCTAATTCTACAGTTTTCATAACCACGACCGGGTTTCTCACAATAGCTTCAAATCATAGGCCGCGTCTACTCAGTTCTTGCCTGCCTTATAACATCACCGTACTTCACTTTACCTATACTAGTATTTCGAACACTTCCTCTTCTGTTTCCATTCTGCATAAACACTTCCACTGAAAGTGTAGTAGATGATCTCTCACTAAAGGTCACATTATATACATCGTCACTACTTTCGTCTTCAATTAACATCTCCCTAACGATGGCTCATTCAGAATCATGTTTTTCACTCCCAATACCATTGACATAATTAATCCTTCTTCTAATTCTTTTCCTAAAAGGCCTCGACACTTCATTTAAAAACTTTTGCATTGACAGTTCATCTCTTTCACTTACACTCTCCAGCTTCACATTTTCAATTAAAGACTCCAATCTTAAAACTAATAAATATGGAGGCTCCTTTTCTTTTCATTTATCTTTCGCGAAAGCGATATGCCCATCTCTCAATCCCTTACTTTTTGATTGATACCACTTTTTCGTTTTATTAACAACCTGATCATATGATACTGGTGTTGATCGAATGAAATGATGCCTTTGCTGAGCCAGACAGAAGGGAATTAAGCTCTAATAATCATTTTCGTTGATCAGACCACACCTACCTAAAGCAGAAGTCTTAAAATCATCTATAAACTCGTTAAAAGATTTACCGTCATTAATGTTAAATGGAATAGGTTTAAACGTAATATTAGAGTAAGTAAGTCTTATTTTGAATAAATTACATTTTTACTTTCTTGTTCCTTTTGTAAAAGTATGACAAATTGGTACATTGCTATTATCAGATTCTGCAGATACCAAGGACGAATCACTAGAATAATCAGCTGCTAAATGCTCCTCCCTGGAATTAATTTTCTTTTTACCTTTAACTTTAGAATCAAGTGTCGCCGAAATACTAAGCTTACCTAATCCTTCAGTACCGGACGTCATCATTTTGCCTGTTAACATGTTAACGACCGTTTCCTTTAAATTACTGAATTGCCTTAAAAAATTCATCAATATTCGCTGCCCATGATCCAAGTGCTTCTTCATCTTCGCCACATCCACGCCGCTCCACGATTACATCCATATCACTCATCATGGGAATCTGCGCGATGTCTTGTCTCGGTGGGGCCTCCAAAAATATGTCGTGGGATCACGACACAATAATTGACATTGAAATAATATTGCAGTGATGTGATGAATAATAAACAATGAGGCGAAGGCAGATTTGAAACTTCACAAGATTTTTAAGAATTTATTAAAAATCACTCCCTTAAACCCAATAATAATAATAATAATAATAATAATAATAATAATAATAATAATAATAATAATGTACTAGTACAAATGCACAGTGTCAATGGCCAACCTTTAAGTCTTAACTTTTTCCATTATTTGAATATACATAATTATTTACAAGTTTAAAAACTCTAATAAAATATACATAATATAAGTAAGTTTAAGCACCTTTAAATAAAGGGAAGTAATGTCTTTTCTCAAATACTTTAAAGGAAAGAATCAATTTCTTACATAACTACAGCAATAAATGAAAATAATCTTACCAATTGAGTCAGCCAGAAAAATGGCTACTTATTTACTAGCAGTAAACTATTTCAAAAAATTGTGTTGCCAAATAACAAGATCCAGAATTTACGAGAATTTTATGCCATCATAATATATAAAATATGATAAATATATTTGGTGTTTTAACACATTTAGCCATTTTGTGTTAAATTTTTCTCTATTGAAAAAGTTGAAAATTTACATAGAAACTTTCGTTTCGGTTTGGTAAAAGCACGTTTCCTAATTTGGAATCTATAGCATATTTAATCTTGACTGTTAGACTTACAATTATTAAAATTTTTATTCTTTGGGACTGTTAGGTTTCAACAACAACAAAAAAAAAGCATGCGCTGTTTCTTCTCAGGATAAATATTAGAGTTCACCAGACCAATTTCCTACTGTATTGTCTCTAAAGCATTTAAAAGCGTAGTGGCAGAGGCAATATTATCAGAAGCCATATCACTGTCAGATATATCAAACTGTTAAAAACTAACTAAAATTTAATAATAATAAATTATATAAACCAGTAATAAAATACTCAAAAATTACCAAACCTTATTACACGTACAGTAAAAACAATGAGAAATGACTATATAAATAAATTTGTATAAGGGTTGAAATAATAGTGTTACCCCCCAAAAAACTATTTAAACCTTTAATTTATAAGGGTTACAACGTTACATTTGAATTACAAGTAGTACTGCTACTTAAAGCAGTATAGAATAAAGTGTGTTCCTGGTCAAAGAACCCGTTACCGAAAACCCGATTCAAATCGATTAACTATGGTCAAAATTAAACTCGCTCCCATATAATAATAATAATAATAATAATATGGGCAAGTAAAGACAGATGCAAACTCTCAAATTAAATTTAAACTGCCCATAAAATTCTAAATATATATATTTTTTAAGTTAGAAGCTATAATTAATAAATTAATTTCAATTCCAAACAAAAATTATTTTCAGCAATTTTAAATACAAATGAAACCAAGTCCAGTTTTTAATTAAGAAAAAAATAACTCAAATGAAACTCAAATTCAACGTAGAAAAAAAAAAAAAAAAAAAAAAACGAAATGGAATACCTAAATTTAAATCTAAAAAGAATGATAATTCTGAATTTGTTAGAAATTATAAGTTATTTGACCTCAAAGAATTGAACAAGTCTAACAATTGAAGACTTTCATCGAAGCAAAAGAATGGAAAAATCTAACAATTCCCAATAGTTTTATTGCAAAGAATGAGAAAATACAACAATTGTAAGACTTTTTAATAGTCCCAAAGAATAAAAATTTAATAATTGTAAGACTGTCTTAACAGTCACATAAATTCGATATAGATTCCCAATTAGGAAACGTGCATTAAATTACCAAACCCAAACCTAAGTTTCGATGTAAATTTTCAATTTTTTCAATAGAGAAAAATTTAGCACAAAATGGCTAAATATGCTAAAATACCAAATATATTTATCAATTTCTAGTAAACCTCTAATGTACACTTCCAATAAAAAATAAACCAAGTATTTAAATAGGGGACTAGCCTAAATGTTCGACACGACATCAAAAAGATTTCTCATATAGCCCGCCGCAGGCGTTAGGTTAGGTTAAGTTTACAAATGTCGACCGTTTGACCTGTCGATCATTTACCTTGTCGACCATTTGATACTAGCTTCTTTAAATATATATTTTCAAAAGAAAATAAACCATAACAAGTTTTTCAGTTTTAAGATTTTAAATTACGCAGATTCATTAAGTAAAATAATCTCATTTAGGGACGAAGTTATCACCGATTTTTCGGATAATAATCTAAACTGTAAGCAATTTAAATACGTTATTATAATAGATGGTAAATACTTAAATAATAAATTGTAACTCATAAATAATGACAATAAAAAAAAACAATTAAATTTTAAATTTACCTGTGATAGAGCAGAAGTTATGGAAAAACTTCACCTAAATTTCTCAGAAAGTTTTCTTGTCGAATTATTTAATAAGTTTTCTTCAAAACTTTTTTAAGTCCTTCGCAGTATTTTCATTCATAGTTAAAATTTGATACCACAGGTAAAACAAAGGTAATATTCAGGTTTAGGGTAATCCTATCAGATATCGATTATTTTTTCCGATAATCGTAACTTATCGGATATTTGTGTTACCCATATATATAAATATATTTTGTTCGAAAACGTAAAAGAAACTTTGACTTCGGCTACATTTACATAAAATATTGTTAAAAAATTAAATATTTTTTCATAATTACGTATATAATAACTTAAATGGTGTATTTATTCTAAAACGTAAATTTTGTTTTTGTTCGTAAACGTAAATTTGCACAAAAAAATTGACCTCGGCATGAATTTTTTGTCATTAAAGAATATTTTTAGTAAGTAGGTATATATTTCTTGGGCTCATGTCGATTATCAGATCCCAGTTAAGCTTAAGCTAATTTTCTTTTAAAACCTACTTAATCGAACAAAATACACAACAACGCTCATGGTGTTAAAAGTTTGAATTTTTTTTCTAATTAGTTAGTTAGCTTGTTATTGAAACAATGAAAAGTGAAATAAATTACTTTTTTTTTTTTGTAAATCACACAACGAAAGTTAAAATAACGAACTATTTATTTTGAGAAATTTTAGTTACTATTTTTTTTTGTAAAACAAAACAGAAAAAAATGAATTAATATAAATTTTAGGCAACGGTTTTGGTGGGAGCACGCGGTCGGCAGTGCCTTCACGGCGTCATGTATCCCACTCTATGGTATTGATTAATTAAAATAAAAGTGTACATCGTCTACATTTATAATTACAAACTTTTGGTACATAATCATGTTACTTTATGTAAACCAGGTCTACATTCATAATTGCAAACTTTAGGTACATATCAAATTTTAAACTGAAAATTGAATTGTCGCGTAATTTTTGTTAGCTGAGGGTGAAGCCCCCCAAAAAAATATCAATTTTATTACTTTTTTTTATTAATTTTTTAAAAATTTTATTGTTTTATTTTGACTTTAGGGAATAAGCTCGGATCTATGTTACAATCGGGTGTATATTATGGATGTGTTGGAGGCGGGATAACAGATTATGATCCATTTCGTTTTGTTTTTTTTAACTAATCGAATACCATAGGGTAAATGCACAGCAGGTTGACGTACAGCATGCAGACCGCTCGCTTCATGCACGCGAGCGGTTTGCCCGTACCGGTTTATACAAGCCACCGCTCGCCGCATTTGAATGCGAAGCGAACTGCCATGAATGTACGCCACCTGCGTGCATTGTACCCTATGGTATATATATATATATATATATATATATTATATATATATATATATATATTATTATATATATATATTATAAATATATATATTATATATTATATATATATTATATATATATATCAAACAACCTAGTTAATTTATATTTTTTATTTATGTGTAAATGTGTGCATAAATTAGAAAATATTTGTTTTTTTTCTTTAATATCAATTGATGCATTCGAAACAAATTCTTTAATTGAAAAAGACATAGGCAACATGTAGATGGGGAATTATTATAAAATCGATTATGATTTTTCTAAAAATATCGATTTTTTTTAGGATTACCCTAAACCTGACTATTACCAAAACAAATAGAATCTTTTCCAGCTCAAGTACTGTCGATTTTGGAAGAAAAAAGAAGTGACAAAATTAGCTGAATGTATCACAGATTAAAACGTTGCAAAAATAATTTGAATTGTCCCATGTAATAGATGTTCAGATTTGTTCTCCCCATATGCTCTATCCTCCGTATAAAGTTTGTTAGAAATACACACACACACACACACACACACACACACATATATATATATATATATATATAGATATATATAATAATATATATAATATATATATAAATATATATATATATAATATATATATATATATATATATATATATTTATGGCCAGCATGCCGAAAAGTTCAGGCATGTAACTAAAAACTATAACAGCTACACGAAAAATAAATATCATTTTATTAATCAGGAGACATTTTACCGCAGAATTAAAAAAAAATTTAATTTATTCAATATTTATTAAAATCCATATTAATATTAGTAAAAAGTGCAGGCTCTTATTGACTTGAAAGACCTTGAAATGCAGTCTCGAGAGAAAAAGTTTCCAAATGTCGCTTTATAATATAAATTGAGAAAAATTATTTTTTTCTTTTATATCCTTCTAGAGGGTTCGAGGCGACGGAGGGACAGAGGGGGGAGGAAGTCCCCCCCCCGTCGTCCCCGGTAGGCGGCCAAGAAACCCCGACTCTCTCTATCGTTCTTGTTTACCCGGGGGTATTCTTTAGTAAAAAAGAAAAAAATTTCAACATTGCAACTCTCCGTCTCACTCGGGAGTAAGCCGCATCTTCGCTTTATCAAAAAAACTGTAAAATTTTCATTCAATTTTTAACAATTTTTAATTTTTAAAAGCGTTATTTTTTTTATTTTTTTTTTATATTTCTGCGGTAAAAATCGTCTCTTGATAATTAAATATATCTATTTCCGTGTATCCTGTTATTGTTTTTAGTTTACATGCCTGCCTTTTGGATGCTGACCTATATTATATATTATTATATATATAATATATATATTATTATAATTAATATATATAATATATATAATATATATATATATATATATATATATATATATATATTCTGAAATACTTTCTAATCTTTAAATATATTTCAGGGAGAATTGCCTTTTCTCTTAAAAAATACGTTATCATAATTCATTCTACCTGCAAATATATACAATTTTCTAAACTAGCAACATAGCATTTGGGCATCTTTTTTATTAATAAGCATGGCTACCTTTCTTGTCTGAAGTTGCCATTAGTCTCTACCTTGATTTTTTAGTGAATGGTTTGAGGTTAAGAAGTAAATAATAGGTTTATTTTTTCAGGCAATTTGAGTCCCTATTATTTTGTGATAATGATTTTAGTAATGTTTTAAATAGTAAACATAAAAAGTTTTGGTGATGTTTTGACTAGTAATTAAGGCAAAGAAACTTCATTTAGAACGAAACTAATATTTAGTCAATATAGCGTTTTAGTAAAGTTTTAAGTTGTAACTATTTTAATGAAATTAGAATTTTAACAGAAAATAAAAGTTTCTTATAGGCAGATACAATAGGTTAGTATTGACACTACTTCTTTTTGTTACGAAACTTTTCCGGACTTAATAGTCGGTAATAGTCGAGATTAGCGGATTTTGACAAAAAATCGAATTTTTTTCGATAATCATTTTTTTTTTATCTTTCGTACCTATATAAGAGGACTAAAAAAGCGTTGCCTAACCTCTTTAATCGATCTACATAATTTTTTTTTGTTTAAATTGAGTTTATGGAACATCAAGTTTAGGTTATGATGTTTTGTTCGTAATTATTAACAAAAAGTGCCTCTAAACAGATTTTTGTAATTATGTAGGTAAAGTGAGTAGTGGTCAGCCTTCAGAAAGCAACATGAATGTAACTAAAAAACAAGAACAGCTACATGAGAATAAATAACAATTTTGTAATCAGGAGACATTTTTTTGGATGAAATTAAAAAAAAATAACAAAAAATTTAAAATTCTTAAAAAATTTGAAAAGCTGTATGATAAGTATCGTTTCTGAGAGGTAGGAAGGAGCGCCAGAGTTGCCAAAAATTGAATTTTTTTTTTAACTAAATACCCCAGGGTAAACCTCAAAGATGGAACGACTCGGGGTCTCTCCGCCTACCGGGGGACGACGGGAGGGACAAAGTCCCCCCTCTGTCCCACCGTCGGCTCTAGCCCCCTAAAAAAATTATAAAAAAAATTAACATTTTATCCAGAGCATAATAAAAAAAAAAAAAAATTGGCAACTGGCGCTCCTTCTATTGCAGAAACGGAAGCTTACTCAAAGCGTTCGCTGCCAGACCTAAGATGATACTAATATTTAAAGTGTTATTAATAAATATTAGAATAAAATACATTTTAAGTTTCACCCATGAAATTGCTCGCTGAATTCAAAAATGTTACTTATTTTCCT